>QAXH01001097.1:0-70332 GCA_004335635.1 Chloromonas sp. AAM2 | reverse complement strand
TGGTTTTGCTTTCTTGCTCAGGGTAGGCCAGGGCGGTGCCCATCCCGTTCCGTGTCCTCTGACTGCTTCCCTGGTGTAAATACATATATACACCGTAGCTCACTACTGCGTGATGTGCTTGTGGTGGTCCGCAAACACATGCCAAGCCGTGGTTCTGCTGTCCCAGCCGTCAGACCAGACTAGGCTCTGTGCCGGTGCTGGCTACGGCCTGGGCGGCTTAATATGAGGCACCGCATCGGATGCACGACGACGCCATGAACCATCAGCGCGACGTGCTGTTCCGCGCGGATTTGTTGGTCGTCGGTTGGGTCGACCAACGAAGCCAACCCACACACTCCTGGACCAGTGCATTCTGTCATGTATCCGCTCTCAGACCGCATCAGAAGCGCCAAGCCACAGCGGGTAAAATGCAGGGATACATTCTACGAAGCGCATGCTCAGCACCGAGGCGGTGCGCAACGTTGCATCGTACGCAGCTGTGCTTGGGGCTACATTTGCCTGGAGTGGCGGAGTGATTGTTGTGGGCCAGTGGGCAACCTCAAACCAAAACGCTGTTACGGAGGCTAAGATTGGGGCGAACCTGACAGAGATGAGGGTAGAGGTGAAGGAGCGGATGGCAGACATGCAGAGCCAGATGGTCAAGCACCAGGCGGAGGTGAAAGATGAGCTGAGAGACGTGAACGCCAAGGTTGAAGAGGTGTTGAGGAGGCTTGATGCCAAGAGCAAGTGAACAGTTCGAACATTGATCTCTTTTGCGCGTTCATCATCTTGTAGAGGCGGTGCTGCGCGAAGCATGGGCCGATGTGGACCAGCACCGTCCGCGAACAATGACAAGCTGTAGGACCTGTTTTGCTTGCAAGAGTACGGGCAAAAGCAAGCAAGCAAAAATTTGCATAAGCAAACCTGCAACAAGGATACAAGGATGCGTTGAGTGACAACCCGGCCGCAGCAAGGAGGCTGACAGTAACCCTTTCATGTTGTTCTGGTTGTCCGTGCCGACGGCTGACGGAAAACGACGTTTGATGATCTGATGAGGTGGCGGGGGGCGGGTCTGATCCGGCGAGAAACCAAACGCGAAGGGTCTCCAAGGCAACGACCGACCAACCAACCAACCGGTTGTTTCGTTCGTGTTACAAGGAGGGAGTGCACACCATGTACACGTCCAACGCAAAAACGCCAGCTACGTCAGCTACTTGCGCAAATTGCAAAAATTTCTCCTAGTAAAGGGGAATCTGACCGTGTCAGCAAAGGGGTGGTGAGGCCATGGGCTCCAGTGGAGTCATCAGAGGGGCCCTGAGACCCAGCTGACTCATCAAATTCAAGGTTCACATCAGGGCCGTTTCCGGCCATGTGTCCTGGCATGTGGTCAGGCCAGGCTGAGGCAAGCCGCTTCCCAGTCCATGCATTGGGTGATGCGTTGTTCGACCATTCAGATTCAAGTCATGCCTGAGATGGCCTCTGGCCTGGCCAAAGGGTGGACCAAAGAGTGCTGGGTGATGGCCGCCAGTTGTGTGCTACTTGTGCTTGATCCCGGGCTTGCTTGTGAGTGCCTCCTTGGGCACGCCCGGCCAGCCGCCGGCAAAGGGCAGGCCGCCCCTGGAGCCCGCAGCCAGGGCTGCCGCCTGCTGCTGCTGCACAGCCTGCAACAACACGCAGGGCCAGACCAGCCTTTCTTTTGATTCTATGCCGTACAGCACATCGCCGCGCACAGGCCGGCAGTGTGCTGTACGTTGTGCATTGTCATGGCGAGGTCAGTTGATTCAAACTTAAGTAAATTCGTTGGCAGGCACATGGCAATGAAGCAGAAGACGAAGCTCTTCTGGTGCTGAAGTCAGCAGAGAGATACCTTCTGCGTTTGCTATGAGTTTGGTGCAGTTTTGATGACAAGGTCACATTGTGTTGCCTGCTTATAGCACGTGCTAGGGATAAGCCAGCTGAGGTTTCGACTTCAATTACCTGTGCCGCCACCATACTCTGCATGGTCATGCCCGGCATGCCATACGGCATACCCATGCCATGCATGGCGTGCGGGAAGCCGCCCATGTGCATTGGCATGAGACTGCTTTGCACTGGAATCATGCCAGCAGGAAGGGACGTCTGCACGTGCATGGAGTTCGTCCGTGCAGGAGCTGTTGTGGGCTGTGCTGACCCTGTCGGCCTCCGGCCCGCTGCAGCCGCCCGCGCCTGCATTCCCGCCTGCATTCCTGCTTGCCCGTGTCCCTGCCCCTGTGCCTGCAAGGCAGCGGCTTGCTGCTGCTGCTGTTGCCGGGCCTGTAGCAACGCCATGTGCTGTGGCGTCATCATCATCATCTGTTGCTGATGCTGATGCATGAGGCCTGGAGCCATGCCTTGATGCATGCCCATTGCCATTGCCGGAATCCTGCCCTGGTCCGATTGACCTGACAATGCCCGCTGCATTCCTGAAGTAACTCCAGGCTGCTGCTGCATCGAATGAGACCCTGCCTGTACTGTGCTACCATTGGCTGTGGCACTGCCGCTTCTGGACGTTTGTCGCCCGCTCGCGGCTGCTGCTGCAGAAGCCTGGCTGCCCCCAGCCGGCGCCTGCGACTGTGCATGACGCGCTGCAAACTGAGCGGCAGCTGCCTTCGCTGCAGCAGCAAAGGAGATAGCAGCACTTGCCGGTGCACTCGCTTGCGTGTCTTGAGCTGCCACACCCGCTGACATGCTTGTTGCAGCTATCACCTTGCTAGCTTTAGCTTTACCGGCGTCATTGTGGCCAGCTGCAGCTGCTGCTGTACTTGTAACCTCAGGGGTCCGATTACCACTGCCATTGTGACCGCCTTGCTCCGTGTCAGCTGCTGGAGTTTTGTCCTGCTTTTGTGCGCTTGCCCGGTTTGCCGCCTTTGCCTTGGCTAGATGGCTCTTGAGTGCCGCACCCCGCAACGCAGGAGCACCACCTCGTGAACTTCCAGTGGCCTTTGGAGCGGCCGTGCCGGATGCGGGTTTGGTGCTGCCTGGTGCTGACGTGAGAGGCGGCGGAGGGGCCAGGGCAGGCGGTGCCGGCTGTGCTGCGAGTAAACTAGGCGGGGGTGGTGCAAGTGTGCTTCGCACTGCTGGCTGTGCCTTGGATGTGCTGGGTGGGGGCAGGACGGGAGCCAGACGAGCAGCTGTTTGAACTTTCGGGGCACCGGCCAGAGGGAGGGCGGGAGGGGGCCGGGGCCGGCCGCGGAGCAGCCAGCCCCTGGATAGCCGCCAACGGCCGCGGCCCACTACCAGCTGACTGTAAGCTGGGCCTAGAAGACAGGCCCTGACCAGAAGACAGGCCCTGACCAGCTGGTACACCAGCCAACTGTGCACTGGGACGGTTCCCTAGGGCTGGGGTGGTGGTGGTGTGAGATGGGATCGATCGGTTGAGCACGGGTGGGCCGTCCAGCATCTTGACCTTGGACGGTTTGGATGGCGGTCCTATCACGCTCTTGTGCTTCTTGGGCGGGCTCGGCCCACCCTCCGCCCACCCGCCGTTGGCGTCCGTTTCTGTAAGCACCTGAGGCGGTCTGCTGGGCTGCTTGGGCTGCTTTTGCTGTATTGCTGCGCCACAGGCAGCACTGGTGTGGGAGCCTGTGGGTCCAAACATCCAGCTGACATCCACACAACTTCGCCGTTTCCTGCAGTGTGAGTGACACAGCATGCACGTCTTGCTAATGAAATCGCCAGCTTCCGAATGTCTAGAGGCCGAGCCACGTGGATTATGGGCATGGGATGAAGACTGGTGTATAGACGGTGGACTGGTGGTAGCGACGCGGTGAATGGGCAAGGAAACATACTGCGGCATGGCTGCCAGTGTGCATGTCTGCATGGTGATAGTCTGCCTCCTTGACTGACCTTTTCAAGGAAGAGCGCTTGCGCCTGGGCACTGTCTTGAAGTTGATTGCAAAGGCCTTGGCAGCTGTCTGTCGTTTGCCATCTGTTGGGTACGTCACCTTGCTGAGTTTGGTAGGCCTGCTGGCATCCACGTCTATGGGCAAGGGGGGTTTGCCATTCTTGGGTCTGCTGCTGTTGGCCTTAGGGCCCGCCTGCTGGTTCACTAGCACGCCACTGGTGCCGGCGGATACGCGCCTTGCGGCCGCTGTAGACTGACGCAACTGTGGGCTTGCCGTGGGGTCACACTGCTGCTGATGCAACGCAACCTTGGCCGCTACGACAAGGCGAAGGCAGCTTGTGCAGCGCATCAGGGCGCACGGATGTGGTGCGTCGTCACCGACCCTGGATGAACTCAGCACCATGAGCTCGCCCAGCCATCCCAGTTCAATCGGTGTGGTGGTGCTTGTGGCCTTGGTGTCTCGCACTTCACATAGAATGGCATTTGCAGCCTTGGCAAGCGCCAGGGACTGGGCCGTGTCCCCCTCCATCCCCATCTGCATACATGACAATTCCCTACTTTATGCAATTCAAAATGCAGTAGCTCAGTATGGCATGCTCAACCTTTCACAACCTGAGCTGCCATGCTTGCATGCAGGGTGGTTAGTCAGTCCTAATGTGTTCACAGCCTGAGCTGCCACACGTCCTGCTCACCAGGTTTGACAGGTAACACAGAAGTACGTTTGTCTCTGAGCTGGTCGCATGCTGTGCCTCACGCGAGCGCTGTAGATTTGGATGTCATAAACTAATCCGGTGTCTGCAAAACTGCTGCACAAGCGACGGGTGCGTAGGGCATCGCCTGGTCTCGCAAGAATTCCCAATGCAGTCTGTAAACCAACCGAGGCAGTGTAGTTCATCCACGATTGGCGCCGTTTCAAGGCGGTTGGATTCGCAAAAGCGCGAATGGTAACAGCTGAGACGAATGGAGCGGAAAGGGGTTAACTGCCTCACCTGACGTCAAAATCGCTGTACCTCGGCCTTGGTATACCTCGTTTCGAACGCAGTGTTGAAAGCATAAACAAAGAAGTTTACCAGTTCTGGGACAGTTCGCCACTGGAACCAGTGTTGTACATGCCTGTTTTAGTGGGAGGGTGTGGTTTTCAGTTGTCATTCCACATGGTCAGCGAGTACCTTGCATGGTATAAGAGACACTGTATAAGAGACTGGCTAAGATGGCTTATATTGAGTGGGCCGCTTTGATTGGGCTGGCCTGTGGAGTTGCTCTGGCTATCACGTCTCGTGTCTCATGTCTCTTGTGGCCATTGAACATGTTTCTTTTAATGCTGTGCTTGTATGCTGTTTTGCAACTGAGTGCTGCTGCTGACAGCATGTGCATGTGTCATCAGGCGTCCTTGTTGATGTGGTCCCATCATTCTGCGTGCTCCGCTTGTCCGACTAGAATGAGGGCTGTTGCACTGCGTACTTGTGGTTGTTGATCATTGCGTTTGGCCCCCGGCTGGCCTGGGTGGTAGGCCCAGTGCAAGCTGCTCATACGGAAACGCAATGGGTGCGCAGGGGTGGATCAGAGCGACAAGACGTGTGAGAAATAAAAGCAGCAAAGCTGAAGTATGATGCAAAAGGTGTACGCTCTGCCCAGCACCAGAATTTGCCTTGATAGCACATCACAGCAAATGCCCAACGGCGGAGGGCTGACTTAGTCTGGCAGCAAAAGCCAGGGTGGTGATGCACTCACAAGCTGGGAAGGCTAGTTGTAGCTTCCATGGACCTGCGCTGTCCAACTTCACTGCACAATTCAACAAGTAGGTTTGGACCCGACGTCCGGAGCCTCAGTGCCAGGAGGAAACTGTCTTAGCCAGCCATGTGCACCCTGTCAGGCCCGTTTAGTCATGTCACAGCGAGAAAGCAACGAGGATGCGACATTGAACATGATCTAGCGCGGCTGTCCACTAGTACGGCTTCTCACAGACATTTACTACTAGTATGATGCTCAAAACGTCTGCTTTCAAATCAAAGGACGAGATTCCCAAATTGATTAGTTCAATTTCATGTTGTCATGTTCTATCATTAACCAAATCATTGTCATGTCACTGGCAATTCGGGATAAGAGACTCCACGTACAGGCTGCAACAGGCGTTTGAGCACGCGGAGCCTCACAGAGGCAGAAGAACAGGACCTGCAACACAGGAAGCTATGCTGCACGGTCACTAGCTAGGCAGGCTTATGGAGAAGCCGCGAAGATGCTGGATTGGTTAAAGACAAAAGCTCCTGCACTGTTATCTTGGTTAAGCTGGCTGGTAATCGGATTACTGGGCTATTGTCCAGCAACTTTGCATAACCAGCATCTCTCAAGCCACCAACTGAGCAAACTCTCTGCGCCCCACCTGGAGCTTTGCAAAGATTGTCAGACAGGACGAGCTTGATTGTTAGGGTCAAACTGCATTCTCTGACTGGATCAACTGAGCAAAGTCACTAACGCCTGGCGAGGAGAGCAACCCACTCCTCTGTAACAATGCGGCCGTTGCTTGTCTTGCCACCGAAAGCTCCATCGGTCTGTAAAGGCCTGACGGAGTCTGTGCCCCTGAAGATAGCTTGAAAGAGGCTGAAGGTACAGTCCTTGCCAACGCCTTCATGGCCTCTGGCCTGCCTGCCGAGTCAAGGATTTCGAAGTTGCACGAACAGTCAGCCATGCTGACAGGTTCATATCATGTGGGCACAGGGTTCAACCAAGGGAAGGGCTGCATCACCTGGACGGCCTTCTATCAACATCCTGACCTCATCCTGCACTTGTATACATGCAGATTACATTTAGTGCAGCAGACACAGGAGAGAAACCAGATGGCAGTAGTGTTCGACCCTTTTGGTTGCCTCTGGATTGTGTCAGCTGGGATTCATACATTCATTCGTACGTCGTAGGCCTTAATCGAAGGCGTTGGCAGCTTTGCATCGCTAATCACAGTACCAAAAAAACCAGTCATAACCCGAGGGTGGAGAACCAGTGCCTGCACACTCCCTCAGACCTCAGCCTTAACTGCAGCCTGGAAATCCTTCTGATACTTGAGCCTGCTGGGGTGCTCCTCCTGGGGCCGGTTGAAGGGGGTCCAGACCGGTTCTCCCACAAACAGGCGCATCGCCTGCGACCACATGGCGCAAACTAGCGTCACTAATGGCCATGACGCCGGTTGCTGAAAGCACGCCTGTCACATTGCCCGAATGCACGCCGCCTGTCACTGTGCTAAGTCGCATGTAGTGCCTTTGCAAACTGCTGGTTATTGCAGGTAGCCGCTTAGTGTTTGATACCCGTGAGAATGTCTGGCCAGGGACAAATGTCTGGCCAGGGACAAACAGCAGTCAAAGCTAGCATGCACATGGTACAGGCTGTAAGCGAGCCCAGGATATCATCACAAACAATATGGTGCTGCTCTGCTGTTCACAAACAACACTGGCACAATCAGCAAGTAGAGTCAGCTGAAGCAGAATTAACAACACAAGTACTGTAAACTAAGTACGTTCACCTTGGCGTAGTTCGTTTCTGTGAGCGTGAACCGGTGGTAGATGCCCTCTGGCAGGATGATGAGGTCGCCCTTCTGGCACAGAATGCGAATCCATCGGTCCTCCAAGTCCCGAACGTCAAAGTAACCTATCAGCACATGGGGGCATAACGAGCCACATGTGGCGCAAATGACAAAGTGATGGCACGCCCATAGCACGATGCCTTACCGCACCTCCTAATGACGCCGGATCATGGCCATATTGGGTGAGCAGGGCATTGCACAAACAAGGGCCGGACGAACACGGTAGTCATGCTCTTGCACATTTCTACAATCTGCTGCAGTGCTTTGCTCATTCGTGGTATCTGGCCCAGTAGCATCCTTGTCTGGCCCAGGGCGTGTTCACAGACAGGCTAGATGTGTTGTTAACAACCCATTCCCAAGCGTTTGCGGACTGGATAGCAAGGGGTGGCTACCATCACGGCTGCTCCCTTCACATGCTAGTTGGACGGCTTGACTCCCTCCCTTCCTGCGGGAGCCAGTCATCCATGCCTGGCCATGTCGCCCGGCCAGTCCTGGCCGCCATTGCACAGTGTGCGTTATGCCTGGCTATCCCACACTATGAAATGCGTGGTAAGTACATTATTGTACCCAGCAGCAAATGACTGCCCGAATCACCTTGGCCGTCTAGTATATAACGGATCTCCTCGTCACTGTGGATGTGCTCTAGGTAAAAAGTCTTGATCTTGTCCTCGTACCCTGGCAGGGTATCCTTGGAGATTGAGATGATTTCCTGCATAAGCAAGGTTGCTGCAGAACCGTTATGCTGCTGTCCTGATAGGCTTACGCTAGCCATCCTGTCCGCCAAGCTGCTTACTGAGACGCTCTAAGGTGCTTGCCACATGAGGCGCCACATGAGACGCTCTGTGTGCCAGCTGCTCATGCATGGAGTGCTGCTCAGAGTTTGAAGCTGTGATCATCAAGTGGCAGCCTGATCAGACGTTGCTCATTTGCAATTGCAACTGCACTCTTGGTGTGTGGGATATGGCGTGGTGTTCAAGCTGGAAGTTGTTGTGGTGATGGAAGGGGAAAAGACTCACGATGTAAGAGTAGCCTCGAACTTTCCGAATGGTTGCAAGTTTGGGGTCCATTTCATGCTTGTCTGCATCAAGTTTCCAGTAAAGCACTCCCAGCTTGGCCAGCGTCTCTGGGCTGGCGGGTTTGTTGGGAACTAGCCTGCGTGAACAAGGTAAGAGGTTGGCATGCATGATGGGACCAAGTGCTGGCTGCCGTGTGGGTGACCCTGCAGAAATCTGATCCAGCAGCATATCTGCTCCAAGAACTTACTGATGAGGCTCCCGTTGATCTCTGTCACTGTCATCCATGTACCATGCCTGGATTGACGCTGTGGAAGGGTCATCTGGCTGCAGGGCAACAAGGGGGTGGGGGGATCTGTCGGATGCAGCTTCAGTGCTGGAACCCACATCCCTTTGACATCAGGGCTGAGGAATGAAGCAATGCAGACCCCTGTCAATCAACCAAGGCTTGTTCTCGCCTGTGCAAGCGCCAACTCTTCTGGCGTGATTTGCGCGACGTCGGTGGCCATAGCGCCAATGTGCCCTACTCTTGCCGGTGTCGACAAGCAGACGTTGGTAACAACGTGCAGAGCGATAGCAAAACAATACCGAGGCCGAGCCTGGCGACTCCCAAGTGGACCCACGGGCCACGACCGTTTTGTGGGGGACGGAGCTGCCCTCACTGGCGCTCCGGGCGATCCATGTAACCTCATGCAGCGCGCTGGACAGCGGAGGCAAGCACACCCTGCGTATCCGCACCTTTAAAGCCTGTCCGCGCGCTCAATCCCACGTATCTTCCCTGAGGTTTGAAGTGCCCCCTTCCACCATGTCTGCCTCCAAGCCTCTGCCACAGGTGGGTTGCACCCCTTGGTAACCCTGATCTGGGCCCAATCTATCAGGCTTGTCTGGACCTAGAGCGCCCAAGGGCAGGGCAGGCAAGGCAAGCTCAGGGCTAGCCTTGGCACGCATGTCCATGCTGCGCCGGGGTTCTCAGTTGCTGAGCTGCACAAGCCCACACATGCACTGTGCTTACAACTCAGCTTGCATGTGGTACACAGACATGTCTAACAGGCCATGCAGGCACGCAGCCACGCCTGTAGGTGAGCCCCGCATGCATCCCCGCATGGCGCGGGTGACGGGCCACGCCTCTATATAAGCTCCAAAGAGCGTGCATGCATATGCGCATGCAGGCACATAGTTGTTGGTTGATTCCGTGGCAGGTCACATAGAAAATCCCCAGTGTACATGCATGCAGCCCCTGTTCTGGCACGCCCACGCGGCCCCTCCCATGCCTGTGCTCCGACATGCGTCTGGCCTTGCTTTTGGCATCCCTATCTTGTTGCATGATTCTCACAAGGTTGCAGCAGCTACAAGGCCACTTGCAGCATACATAAGCATAGAAACCATCACTAACATATGTTTGCTCATGCTAACCTACATGCATGCATGCAGCGTGACCCCGCGGCTGCGCTGATGAAATACACTGATGAGAAGAGAAAACAAATGGAGGCTAATGCCACGGCACGGCTTTTGCGTGCTTTACGGGACGCAGGTGTGCGTGCATAGCTCATCTGCAAACGCATGTCACCACGGATTAATACTAAGGAACAGCGTGTTATGGTCAGAAGGTCAGAACCAGCTGTGCGCGAGTCATGAGCAGCGTGTATGAATCGTCGCAGATAGCGTAACAAGTTGTCGTAGGCTCATCCTGCTATTCTTTCGTTTGCCAGCCTGTTGGCAACCAACACACGCATCGCAGTCTGGAAAGATTGTCCTACAAGTGGTATTTTGGTGGTATTTTGGCTTAAGAACGCGCTGGCCAGCGGATCGCAACGCCGTGCGGCCATTCCCGCAGTCCTGCTCAGAGTCGCCGGTCCTTGGCTGCTTGCGTGACATATGCAGGGGGAACAGAGATACCCGAGGGCTGGTCAGTGGTCGCCAAGCAACGAGAAACCGGCATGTCTCGTGGTAGGTCCAGAGCCGCTGGCAGGCAGACGGCCTGGTCGAGAAATTCAACTCTGTTACTCCTGTCGCGTCCGGTGGAGCTTGGCGTGAACGCGACATTGTTTCTTGCGCTGCAGGTGATATCGACTACTTCTTTTTCGGTCCCGATGGCAAGCGATATAGATCGCAAAAGGAGGTGAGCCGCTACAAGATGGATTTGGCAGTACACAAAGACAATGGAATGTCGGCTAATAAACGCGCCTCGGCTAGCGCTGTAGTTCACCTGGCGAACATTTTATTATCAATGAGCTGTACAACACTAGATCATTTTTGAGCTGTACAAGTTTGAGAAGTGCCTTGTAACATGCTGTGTGGCAGGCTGTATCCCTGATGCTGGAAGGACCAGCAATCAAAGAGGAGAACACTTCAGACAACGACAAGACTGACAAGTCTGCAGGGGGCCTGCGTCAAACAGGTGCTAGAACATCCGCTGCTTCTGCTGAGCCTTCCAAGGGTCAGGCGCCAGCATCTGGCAAAGCCGCTGCCGCTACCTCCAACAAACCTGCCACTGCTCCCTCCAGCAAGCCGGCTGTAGGGCAGTCTAGCAGGCCCACTGCCGTCGCCAACTCCAGCAAGCCCAGTGCAGTGGCGAATGCTGGCAAGCCTGCGGAAAGGAGGGCACAGCCCACACCGCCTGTGGCTGCACCTAGCCGGCCTGGTTCAACTGCACCCAGCCGACCCTCTGCTGCAGCAGCACCTGCCGCCTCACCAGCAGACACACCTGCTATTGAAGCCAAGCGCAAGCGGGCCCGGGAAGCGGAGCGGGAAAGACGCAAACGCCGGAAGCTTGCAGCCGCAGAAGCAAACGGAAAGTCCGCACTCACCGTGCCAGGCACCACGCCCGCCCCCCGCTGCAACAATCCACCGTCCGCCCGCCCCGCTTCCTCCGATATGAGCGATTGCAGCTTCAGTCTGGGCAGTAAGATGTCTCATCTGTTCAAGGAGCTCGACAGTGAATCTGATACTGAGATTAACGATTATGGGCAATGCATGCTCGCGTGGCGCCTCAGCAGAGCGGCTCAGCGGCATCAGTTGGCTCAATTTGGTAGTGCGAGCTTAGACGTGCTGGCGGCAGCGGCAGCAGGCGGGGAGCAGCAGCTTCCAGCCGGTGCTGAAGCAGCCACAGCCACTCCTGCAGCAGCCGCTGGGCAGGCGGTTGAGCACCTGACAGGCGGGAACGGCAGCGTGATGGAACAGGAGAGCAAGGGCTGCTCAATGGGCAATGCTCAATTGGATGCTCCATGTGCCCCATGTGGTCAGTCAGAGATGGATGTGGACGAGCCAGCACGTGTTACCTCACAAGCCAGTGACGATCAAAGTCTTCAGGCAGCACGTCACGGCACGTCTGACGTGCAACAGGGTTTGGGTTTGCCAGGGGGAGGGGCCGGGCCGCCTACTGGGACCGATAGTGACCTAAAGGGTTCACCTCAGGAACCTGTTGCGATTGTTATTCGGGACAAACAGGATGGAGTAGGAGTACCGGACGCATGTGAGCTGGAAGCGGAGCAAGGTGCTGGGACAGGCAAGGATGCTGGGGCCAAAGTGGGTGAAACCGGCAATGCCTTTCTGACAGCAGGTGATGACAAGGATGCTGTGATGGCGGGGGATGGGCAGCCGGAGTGCCCACCAGCCACAGCTTGTGCGGCAGCCACAGACGGGAGTAATGGCCATGCTATGGATGCGGATGCGTCACCTCCCGCCGCACCCGTGCCTGATAGCGGCTGGGCGGGCGGGCCGTCAGGCCCTGCTGCTTCGGTCGACCACCACGCGGGGACGGAGGGCGGCGAGGATAGCCCACGCAAGCGGGCAGGCAGTAGTCAGCGACAGGACAGCCTGGCCCCGTCTCTTGGGGAAATGGGCGTGTGGGAGGACGGCGTGTATGTGCCCGCAAAGCGCAAGACGCGGGCCCAGGCGCGCAGCGAGAGGGGAGACGCACCCCCACCTCCAAAGGTGTGCAAACTGTGCAGTTTGGGAGAGGGGAGACGCAACCCTACCCAACAAGGGTTGTTTTGGCGTTGTTTCTGCCTAAACCTGACCTTCAACTCAAGGCTGTTCAGTGTGCAGGCGACCAAACCCTGGAATCAACATTCAGCACAACGTACAAGACCCGTTATCCTGGTTTCTTGGTCTTGTGGCTGGCGCCAGCACACACAGCCTGATCTGCCCAGTAGCATCACCCGGGGCACCTGCTCTACCGCACTCTGTTGTCCTTGAGCTTCACCATGTCACTCCACTCAGCCCCTGCCGCCCTGTTTAAGCCTGCATGTAGCTGAAAGCTCATGTCCCTGTTGCTCACTGCAGAGCGCTGGCAGGCAAGGCTCCGTCGGAAAGGAAGCAGGGCTGGCACCGGCTTCCAAGCAGACAGCAACTCAGGACGAGGCAGCGGCAGGTACAGAGGGGCCCGCTGCTGAGCAGGCGCCGGGCAAAGCTAAGGCGGTCGAGCAAGAGCAGGAGTTTGACGAGGAGGTGCGAGAGCAGGGGAGCATGTGTGCTCGTGTGCATGTGTGTGTGTGTGTGTGTGTGTGTGTGTGTGTTGTGCATGTTGGAGTGTATGTGATACACTGTGTCCGGCACATGTAACCGTGAGATGCCCCATACCTTGCGCCTTGTGTCAGGCTTGCATCACCTGGTAGGCCATTGTACTAGGTATCAAGATGCCTGGCTCCTGAATACATGCCGCCCTGAAACCGCTACAAAGCGCTCTGACGCTGGCACAGCTGGCATTGCTTGCACTGCCGGTATACCCGTACATTGGATTGGAAACCGAGGCTGAAATTGTGTTGTGCTGCGTTGTGTGGTGCATTCGCTGATGCATGGTTAGTCGCCGGCAATGCTGATGCACCCGCACATGATCGGATACCAAGGTGGAACTGCGTTGTGTGGTGCATTCGCTGCAGGAGGCGGCCCTTATCCTGGCGGAGGGCCTAGCCGTGGCGGCCCGGCGGCGGCGCCTGCGCACGCACGAGGTGGTGCAGCGGCATGCCTCGGAGCTGCTGCTGTCCGCTGCACCGGCCATGATGCGCATGATCAAGGTAGGTGAGAACTCCTCATCGCTAAGTTGGCGTACAATGTTTCGCCTAATCATGATGGCGAGATGGCAGTTGAAGAAAGAGATGCGAAGTAGGGTATCGGTAAGGTACAGCAGCGATCGCGCGTACGCCCGGTAAGGTATGTGCAATAGCGACCAAAACACAGTAAGCAGATGAAACTGTTGTCGTGTGGTCGCGATGCCTGTGTGAAATACAAAATAATACAACAATAAAAATAAACTGGGCACGACTCTGGGAACGCCCTCTATGGTAGGTGGAAACCCCTCGTAGCTAAGTTGGTGCACGATCAAGAGGTGCACACACACCTGAACATGGTGGGAAGAATGCAGTTGAAGCAGGACTTGTTGCAGAGGCATCGCAATGTGCATCGACCCGACAAGAGGAAAAGGGCTAGGTCAACCCACTCGATTGCTCGGCTTCCTTGCCTGAGCCGACCGGAGTCCTCTTGACACATCGTATGATGCAAGCCCCCACACTTCCCACACCAACAGACACCCGGCAGACACCCGGCAGAAACGTTCACGTTTGCCGTTCCACACTCTCTCTGCTCTCCCATCTTTGGGACACCTGGGTTCGCGTCATTTTCCTTGCTTGCCATTCCTTGTTTGCGTTGTTGGCTTGTTTGCCATGCAGGTGGTGGAGGGTCTTCAAGCGGCGGGCGTGGCGGGCAACCTCTTTGACGAGTACACCAAGGCCGTGCGGCGCGTCAAGGGGGCGGCAAAGCTGCTGGCGGGCGTGCCGCATGTGGCGGCATTGCCGGGGAACGGGCAGTGAGTCACGACTCTCTTGTGTTTGTTGGTGACGTTTAGTTGGGCTCGGGTGGTGCATCTGTTTGGCCTTCATTGAAGTTGCCGGCTGGTATACGCTGGCACCAGCTGCTGTTCCCTGTTGGCACACCGTTCCAATCGGGGTGTGCTCACTTCCAGAGGAGTGGGGCAATATCCTGTCATGAATGACAGGACTGTGCTACATTGCGCATCTTGATAGCCATACCTTCATTGATGGCCACAGCTTCATTGATAGCCACACCTCCATTGTTAGCAGAAGTTAGGCACGTTTGTGAGTGTGCTGTTCCAGCCATGGTGGCTTGTGGGCGGCCTTCATGGCTGTCTGAGTAACCTTAGTGTTCCTGCTGAACACAGCTTGTGTTTCTGAGGGCGTAAACCTCCAGTCCAGCTTAATCGTTGGCTGTGCATTGGCAGATTCGCGAGGTCACAACGAGGGCAAGCGCACGTGCCATTGCAGTGCTAGGCATAGACAACTAGGAAACTGGCGGGTCCAAGGCCTTACATAGGTGTGCCATTTCAGACCTGCTTAGGGGCTTGTAGGGTAGCAGGCTGAGCTTGAAGCTGGTGCATGGGTGTATGGGTGCTGAGTCGTTTTTCTTTCTTTCTGTAGGGTGCAGAGCAGGCGCTTGCATGGAGCAATCAGGTGTGCATGCACATGGCGGTCCATGACCTGTGGCACAGCAGTCACATGCACATGACCTGTGGCATAGCAGTCACATGCACATGACCTGTGGCATAGCAGTCACATGCACATGGCGGTCCATGACCTGTGGCATAGCAGTCACATGCACTTGGCGGTCCATGACCTGTGGCATAGCAGTAACATGCAGCATGGTGGGCCAAAGTGATCACCTGGGGACAAGAAGAGCAGGTGCATGCACAGGCCTGGTTAGGGTTGGTGTAGCATGCTGAGCAGAAGTTGTTTTCACAGTCAGTCAAGTGCTTCTCTTTGCACGAGCACGTTCTGAACAGTTATCTCCTGTACGTTAGCTTGAAGACCAGCATACTGGCAGTTCAGCGCTGTGCTGGTTTCCAATTTTGTAGGTTACAGCGGCGTGTGCAGCAGGGTGCGCTGCAAAGCGTATGTGCTGCTTCAGCTTTTCTGACAACAGTGAGGATTTAAACACAAATGGTCAGGGCGCATCATGTATGTGTTCTGTTCTGCGTAGATTTGCCAGACATCTTGCGCCTGGAACTTCTGCCAACGATTGCATGAGCCAAACTCAACACACAAAGGCTATATGGTTATTTTGCCGCAGAGAAAAAGACAGATTAATGTTCTCGACACCTGCAACTAGGAAACTCCTTAATTTCCCTTCAGGAGTGGACTGCAAGCGTCAAACTGCACCTGGCTGCATGCATGCCACTCGCGTTGTGCTTGTGTGGACCGGCTCCGTCTGTGCGACAGGATCTGTACGTCAAGGGCAAATTTAGTTGGCCTTGCGTTAACCACTGAAGTCTGGCATTTGCCGCTAGCTTGGTCACCACACCATCAGCATCAGCAACCCACGCTAACTGGTGTGCATTCGCTGCCTCTTTGCTGTTCGTTTTGCACTGTGCCGTTATGTCACCCAGTGCTCAAGTTACACCGAATGTATTGAGGTATCAATACAGACGTGCACAGGTTGACAGTGCACTTCGTTACTGGGCTGTTGGCGAAGCTGCTTGATTGCAAAAACACCTCACACCATCAACAGGGGCGGCCAGTCCGTGGCATGTTGCCCAGGTTTGAGTGCCGCTGATTGATCAGACGAGAGCAGCGGGTCTAGTGGACTGATAATGGCAACTTCACCTTGGTCGTGGCACAATTGTGATTATTCACAAGATAGCGCGCATAGTTAAAGCTGCAGAACAGAATGGCACAACCAGCATCATCCACCAGCGCCTTGAGGAAGAAGCGGGTCACCATAGCCTCGTATGGAATGCACATGATGCACAGCGCCAATACATGTGGACTAGATTCGAAAGGTCCTTGATCAGTCACTAACTGCAGCAAGCCTGCAACGGGCCAACTCTAGTCGACTCTCAGTTGGTGCATTTGGTAACTGGTAAAGGATTAAAGGACCAACAAAAGAATGTTTTCGCGATCTCTGTCATTAGGTCATTCCGTACAAATGTCCCTCCTGACCACCTTGAGCCTGTACGCCTCTGGCTTGCTCCCTAGGAGGTTTCATGTACGGTAGCCGGTAGCCGGCATCGTACATATGTATCTATTCCGAGGGTCTTGTGCTCAAGTGTAGCACCGAATCTCTGCACCATTCGACAAGCCTAACACTCAAGCTCGTGCTGGATACCTGCATTACCTGGATGGCTCGGGAAGCTCGTAGCTACACTTCAACGCCTTGAACAACGCCCTGACCAATTGTGGACATTGAGCATTCAGTGACACTGAGATCTGGCCCTTCACAGAACGTAGCTCGGAATCACTGTGCGTCAGAACGAAATCATGTCAGTGCTAGACCTAATCGCCCAGATAGATGATCCTTGATGCTGACGTCGTCAATCATGATGGACAACCCCTGATGTATTCACCTCGTCGTCAGTGTGATCATCATGCTACGCAGCCAGCCACAGCGCCATCGTAGGTGTGTGGGCATCGCGCATCGCACAAGAGGTTGAGTAGCTCCAGCACGTCGTCCTCGAACTGCTTTGGGGCTGTTTTCAGGTTGCTCATGCTGATCATGGCGGCGGCCTTCCACTCGCTGAATTGCACTGTTTCCCCGGTAGCGATGTGCTGCACCCCACACATCCACAGCACCTTGTACCGATCGTGGTCAACGTCCACACTAGCTGGGAACAAGCATAGTACCCGGTAGAGTAGCATTGCGGAACTGATGACGTGGTGAAAAGGCTTCCAACCAGCTGAAGCAAGTTGTCTATAGCTGAAAAAGACGTTTGTTTGCTCTTTGAACTCAAAGGCTGACATAGCAACATTCCACAGAAGCTCCTTGTGCATGGTGTCCTGGGTCGACCAGTCAGCGTAAGAGCGCTTGGGGTTGGCCGCCCATTTGGCAGTGACGCGCTCCACGCGGTCATACATGTCGTCGCCAACGCGATCTGTCGTTCGAGGGGGATTCACGACGTACCGATTCTGGAGCAAGTCATCAAGCTCGCGGTTCGCGCTCTCCAGCTTCGCTTCCGCGCTCTCCAGCTTCCCTTCCGCATCCTTTGTGCGCTTTGCTAGGCTCCGCAGCATCTCCGGCAGCATCTGTGGGGGCAGCTCCTCCAGCTGCGAGGCGGTGGCCTCCCCCGACACCAACTGATTGAAGCACATCTCGTACAGCGTAGACATTCCCAAGAGAGGAGAAGGTTGAGCCCTGTGGACATAGCCATAGAAACGATTGCATGGAGCAGGGCGCGACAAAGTGAAAGGCGCGGCCTCGCGTTCTAGGAAGCGGACTAGCACAACTTAATGCGATACCTCTGGCAGGGGCATACAACGTTCAGCAACTGAGAACTGTCAGCAAGACCTGATTGGCTGGAGCACCAGGTGGCTTGCCTCACCCCCTTTGGCAGTTCAGTACGATCAATTGATGATAGATTTAGGGACACAGTCAAGGTTGTGCAAACAGCCCATGACGTGCAAGGCGTCAGCGTGGGAGACAAGTGATAGTCAGGGCAGCGCCAGGAAAGTAAGGGCAGACCCATTGATTTCACGGTTGGATTGGCCTGACGGCTCAGTCTACTTTCAGTAGTCTCTGAAACTGACGGGACTTGACATGACTGGGATCCAATTGAGAGAGAATGAATGAGCGTTGGCACCCAGGCACCTAGATAAACAGACTCAATACCCATCCATGCATGCATCCCTAAACTTGAAAGGTTAGGTATGAGCGTTTAACACTACAGGAAATGACGGGACAAGGATTGGACAGGCCAACCGGCGTCTTCTTTTCTACACAGCCTTGTATCAGGACTTGGCCTTTGCCGCCCTGGCATGCAACGCAAACTGCATGTATACCACAGGAGCATACCTTGAAGCACTGCGCTTCTGTGGGTAGTGATCTGATGCGGGTAGGTGCAGACCTACAGCAGCAGGTCGGGAAGACGTTCAGCAAGATTGAGGATTGTGGCGCCATGCAGCGACGTGCACCTTCTGTTTGCGTGGATTGATGCCAAGCAGCGCCGTGATTGGCTGCCCTGCAACGGAAATCCCATCCTGAACACAACGCACGACTGTTGATGCAGTTGCGGTGTGGTGGCTCTGGGATACGTAGGCCCTGATAGCACTTGCGGTAGCGATGCCGGTGGGCACACTTGCTTTTGGATGGCAACATGCGTGCACATAAGCCACATCCTGGCTTACCTGGGCAGCAAGAGACGGCAAGAGCAAGGGCGCGTCGTCCAGAACAATCTATCAACCACCATCTACACTAACCACTCCTCACAAAATGTTAAACTAACAATGTTCAACTAACAAAACGGTCACATTCACATCTGGTTTGGTTGGCGCATAGACTCTATGATAGAGGGGCTTGAGGTGGGTAGGCCTTTGCCTCTACGCCTGGTGCTGTGCATGTTGCATAATGCGGTCCATGCGAGGGCCACTGGTGTGCTAGCTGAGTTGTTGTTTGATGGTTTTTTTTATCTTGGTGTGTTACATTAAAAAAAGAAGTGTGCACATCAAAAAAAGAAGTTTGCCAGTTCTGGGACAGTTTGTGTGAATAGGTCTGTAATACCATCAGGAACCATTGTGTGTCAGCAAAACATGTGTATGTGTATATGTGTCATTCGCACATGGCGGGGGTCAACAGCGGGGTGAACACGCGTGTTGTGGTAGACGGTGCATTGCCACTTCTAACCAGGAGAAAGGAACTACAGTGTCGAAAGACAAATGGGGATGCCTGGTTCTTTTGATTTGCATGGATACTTTCCATGAATTGATCCATTTAATCGTGGAAATGGAGGGGTTACCCCAGCCTCTCTTGCGCAATGGTATTGGGTTTGCACACCAATACATGGTGGCAGTCCGCACCAGCCTTGACCATGAGTGTCTCCACCATAAACCTTGCCAGTTGCGAAGTTTTACAATCCTCACCTCCCCCACACCATTCTCTCGCTCAGCAATTGGCATGACATGGTGTGTTGTGTTGTCGCATGTATCCTTTGTAGGTTTCCGAGGTGGAGATGGCAGGCGAGGACGAGGATGTACAGACAGACGCGGGGGCGCCCGCGCCAGTATCGGCTCCACTTGTGATGCCAGTCCTTGATCCAGTCCCAGCAGCTGTGTCGCTACGTAATGCAGTGCTGGACCCCAAGCCTGGTGAGTGAGCTTCGTCAGGGTCTTCTGGCAAAGTGACAGCACTAGAAGTCTCCAGCTCCGCCCGGGTTCAAGCAAAACCAGGAAGGTGGTGCCTTCAATTTTGAGCCCCATTGTTTTTTTTGCTGTGCAGGCACCGCAGCAGGCGCACTGCCAGGCAGCAAGGCCCCCTCCAGCAACGGCAGCGCTGGCTCTGGTGCAGACAAAGGCGCCATGCAGGCCAACTGCTCTGGCAGCGGCATTGCTGGCTCTGGTGCCGCACGCGCTGGTCCACCACAGGGCAGCGCGACCGATGCTCCCGCCACTGCGCAGCGGTGGACTGTGGTGGACCTTCTGACACCCTCAAGGCTGCTGGCGCCCCTGTCACCCTGTCAGACAAGGATTTCCGCATTGTAGCTGAGCAGGTCCGTGTGCACTATAGTTTGTGAGTCGCAGAGCGAGCCGACATTGGCAGAGTCAGCAACCATTGCTCTTGACCCCTGCGTGATCTGCAGCTGTCGCGCATGGGGTGTTCGCATCACAAGTTACAAGGTTGTACCTGTCGCCGAGAACTTGCTGGCAAAGTTTGGCTGGTCTTGCGACAAGGGCCCGTACAAATTCGTGGGAAGGTGGTGACACAGTGTTCATGTGTTCACCTGCATGCATTCCCCCACTGGATGAGAGCACACCGCCCGTCTTTTTGCCTGCAGCTCGCCATGTGTGACTGCGAAGAGAACTACTCTGGATTCTTCAAAGCCTACCCTCCCGAGTATGCTGCAAGTGACAGGGTTGGCATAATGCCACATTTTGAGCCTTACTTCCTATTACCATTCTGAGCCTTACTTCCTATTAGGCATTTGTGTGACCCATCCTGACCGGTACGTCTATGTAAGTCGCCACCAAGTGTTCCAGTTGCTTCACTCTCTTGAGCAAAGTCTTTGTATTGTCTGGAGTCCTGGCATGGGCGCTGTCATTTGGCACTCTGCATGCCACAGCCTCAGCCGAACAGCTTCGTGTGCATAGCATACGCTGGGGAGACGACTCGCACCATCAAAGAGCGAACTAGTGAAGAGCGTGATGGGTGCGAGCAGTTGGTGAGCCGCCTGTGGGCGGCTCTGGCGCAGGGTCAGCAGTGGGGGCCGCTGTTGGTGTGGACGCAATCCGAGCTACAGCAGTCATGCGAGGTGCTAGCAGACGCTGCTCTGTGACGCTGCTCTGTGGACGACATGCGGTTGGGGGCAGCTGAACCCCTTGCCGCTGTGTTGGCACACAGTCAGTTGAGCCGGGGTGGGTTTGCACACACCGGCTCAACTGACCCCGGAAGTTTAAACCTGCAATTGTTAACTGAATGGCTGCTGTTCATTGGTGAATGATGTCGGATGCTGACTACTGCTAACTGAACTTCATGAATGCAGCAGGCAAACTCATGCAACTCATGGAGTATATCAAACGCCCAGAACTTCTCCCGGCCTCCCTGTAGGCGTTGTGTGCCAGGAGTTCACAGGGTTTATGCATTGGCCTGGATGCACTGGTCTTCTTTTAACAAGACAAATGCATCAAGTTGAAAATGTGCGTTTGAGTGTGCCTGGGTCTGCATGTCTGTAAGTCTACCTAGCAGCCCTATCCCAGGTCAGTTTACTCCATTTGCCCCCACGCCATCATCGTGCTGACCCTGAACAGAACGGAACGGACAGGAAGGGACTAATAGAAACCTTGTGCTTGTGCTCAAGCACCAAACTAAACTGATAAGAATCGAATTCAACCCATCACCAAGAGTGCGAGCTGGACAAGTTGGGAACAAGGATTGATACATGCAAGCATCACAGGACCGTTTCATATGTTTCATGAATGAAGTTGTCCCAGAACTGGCAACCATCCTTGTTTTAGGTCACGATCATACAATCACGTGGACTGAGCACCTGAAGTGGGCCTTCACCACTCAACACATCCTGCCGGTCTTCTCATCCTCCCGGCAATGCCCGAAGGCCAAGTGCCAAACAAATACCAGCCACACGAAAGCGACAACACTGCCTTGCCTACAAGGTTACATTGGCATGTGACCGGTCAGATATCAGCCTGTGTAAGGCAGCGTTCCCTGGCAAACCCAAGAATGGCGAATAAACTCTATCACACGCAAAGCTGTGAGTCTACAAGCAGGAAAACCTGCACAGCTCTACGGATTGCCTTGCTCTCATGTGCTCAAAGAAAACTGAGCTATTTCACTACTATTCTGGCTCATACTATATCTCGAGATGCAACACAAACCGCATGCACGCCTGGGGCAACACTCGCTGGGGGCATTTACTCGCCACGCTTCAGTGACCTCACTTTTTAGCCTCAAAACGCTCTTTATGTCGTCTTGCCAGATAATGTACTCTCAGGCAGCTGGCACTGTGTTGCCTGCCGTTCCCTTTCAACCAGCTATTCACAGCAAATCTCTGCTCGATCAACAACCAGTATCTACTTCTTCAGTTGCCATCTTCAGCAGCCTTGCTTTAAGTGTGCAATCCTCGATTGTGAGAATACCATGCATTCTACAGCGAGCCGACTGGGCTGAAGAGGCTGCCCGTCACATCCTCCTGCTTTGATTGCTTGCCCACCACTGCCTGCACGAGATCCCCATCACGGAATGCGCACAGGGCCACGGTGGCTGAGGTCTGTGAGGAGCCTGGCTGCAGCTGGCCGGCTGGCCGCAGCAGGGCGCCCACCTCCAGCTGCAGGTCAGCTGCACTCTGGCAGGTGATGCGCAGCCACAGGCCGAGCGGCAGGCGCACGAGCTCGCCGTTTTCAAATGGCGTCCTGCAGGCAGTCAGCGTTCATCCTTGTTAAGTAGTAAGCAAGGTTCAAGCAGTTGTTGGCAGCCGTTAAGTTTAGGAGCTGGATTCTACACTGACATACCGATGTGCATGAGGGGAACACAAGCCCACGTTGCAAAGGATCGGTAAGTGATTGCAGAGCGCATGCAGATAGCTTGACAAGCCCTGCCACCAGAGTTGGCATGGCCGTCGAGTCAGCTGCTGCTTGAGCCAGGGCCACTCACTCTGGAGGCTTGCTGATGTATGCATTCTGTTAGAACTCAACATGGCGTGTGGTGCAGAGGCCAATGCAGTGGACGCATGAGCCTATGCTTGGTACAGTGCATGCTTACTAGCCTACCCGGGTCTAGGGCATGCTATCGCTCTTTACTCGCTTTGTACCGGACTGAAGGCCATGCGAGCAACAACAACAACAACAACAACTCACTTGGTGCCTGCGTGGTACTCGGTGGCCAGGGCTCCCGGCTGCGACCACGCCTTGTCCCACTCCGCAGGGCCCCTGGCCGGCAGCACCAGTTCGGGGTCCACTGCGGGCTGCTGGGCAAAGGGGGGCATGCCGCCACCGCACCCGCACAGCTCCTTCAGGCCGCGGTACTCAGAGTCCCAGCGCTCATGGTGCACGTCAATCTGAAAGGACAGATTGAGCTGAAGTTAGTCCAGAAATGGTGCACATCAATCCATTGAGTGGTTAAGTTAAAGTGGGTCAATGACCTTGGACAGGAGCATGCATTGAGCAGCTTTGGCGAAAGGCAACTAAATGGAATTCCATACGTTTCACACCACCCAGATATGTTGTGGCACAACGTCTGATTGGGCGTACATTAGAAGCTGTAGACAGCATCAGGGTTGGCAACATGGCACCATCAGGCTGAGACAAGGTGAATGCCTGTGACTGTCGACCTGGCTGTAAACAGGGGCTGTCAACAAGGCGACAACAAGGTCGTACAAGGCAACGCAACCGTCAATTCTTCGCCAGTTCAAGTGCTCAATCAATTTGAGATCAATTGGCAGCTCATGCGCTTCTCATCACCAGCATGCGTGCATGCCCTTGTTCGAGTAGCCACACCTTGTTCAGTCGCCACGCCCCAGTCTTCTCTTCCTTAATCAGGTGCTGCTGCACCCGCATGCGCACTGTGCGGCCCTTGGGGCCGGCCTCGTCGTCAGCGGAGCCGCCGGACATGGACGCCTCGGAGCCCGCCGAGCTGAGCAGCTGAGAGATCAGGTCCGGCTGCTCGGGCTCAGGCAGAGACACCGTCAGGCCCATCTCCACAGTGGCCTTGTTGCCGTCAGTTGGCAGCTGACGGGGTCCTGCGGTAAGCGAGCAGACGCAGGGGAATCAGATGACAGTCAAGGGATTACATGACAGATGGCTACCTGGACTCAAGTCTGCGGGGCTGACATGACCAGCGCAAGAAGCATGCAAGTATGCGATCACGCATTAGGCTGCATCATACTCTGCATTGGACTAGTGCCGTGCCAATTGCCGAAGAAAAGGCAAAAGCATACACACACCTTGGATGTAGCTGCCATCTGGTGCGAACGCTGCAAGCCAGCCGTCCTCAACAGCCTCTTCCGTGAAGGCAACGGCATCTGCCTCGCAGCCCACAGTGGGCATCATGCGGCGGCAGACTAGAGTCACCTGATTCTTAATGTCCTCAGGGCGTGCCAAGGATGAGCAAGTGCTCTGCCAGTCGAAAAGTTTGACATCCCATTCGCGGAATGCCTGCACACAGCAGGATGGTGTGCAATCGTTGGGTATGCAGCAGAGAGTGCCATTGAGGAAGCATGCAGGGCCAGGGCTTGCTGGAGTTTTGAATGACCCAAGGTTGCAATACTGATCCTTGGATCTGGGCAGCAGCAAGGAGTGTTGTGGCGTTGGTAACTCACACTTGGCACAAAGCGTTCCTCCAACAGTTGAGGCTCTCCAGTGGCAGAAAATGTGGCTGTCACGCCCTCCCACTCCCCTGCATTATTGCAAGTTGCTACCTGGTTGTCACCTGGCAGCAAGAGCCTGTACGTCAGGCCTAGGCTATCCCAGAGCATATGCGCATATGCATCAAAGGGCAACTCAAGCGTTCTGAGTGCAGTTGCTCAGCAACAGGGAAGTTGCTCCAACTAACCTGTGAAATTTGCAACGAAGTTTACCCACGCCGGGTGGTGGATCAGGACAGGAGGGGAGGCTGCAGTTGTCTGTGACGTACTAGCGCTTCGTGCCAGCACTGGGCGACGAGGGCAGATGCGGGCACGGGATGCCAAGGTTCGCGCGTGCGTTCGCACTGAAGATGAACGAGACTGCATCATGTTAGCCTTCAAATAAAAGTCGAGTGGCAGAAGGTAATATTTACGAGAGATGTCGCAAACCTTTCGCGGTCCGAAAGGGCAAAGAAGTAAAAAAAGCCTGACTTTTCGGTTTGGCAGTTGCGGCCGGTTACGTACCCTCCTTGGAGTGCAGCACAGGGCTACACTGTTCGTGCACAGAGCGCGCCTGACTCAGTGTCATTGTTGATTGTGAGCCCGGCTTCACTATTGCCATCAGCAAGATGCCGGAGTCGCACTGATCAGAGCGAAGAAGCGCCATGGCTTCCGTTCTTGCGCAGCAGCTGCAGCTGACGCAACAGCTGCAGCGGCTTGCGCCTGGAGGAAAGAAACAGCGAGGCAAGCCCTCGTTGCTCTTTGATGCACAGAAGGCTGCAGACTTGGATGGCGAGACGATCTACGAGATTGGGTGCCAAGGTGAGGGCGCATGCATCATGCATGCGAGAGCTACGGCGATTTGCATGGCAGCCTAGCCCAGTTCGGCTGTGCCGCCGCATGCCCGATCACCGATGGCTGGCCTTCGTGGCTTTGTATCTTAGCAACACGACCTGGTTGCTTGCAGCATAGCAAGCTGTAGATTGTCGCATATCAGGCAGGGCATGATTCACGATGGCAGCGCACTTGGCGGCACAGCCGGCGGCGACAGGGTGGCTGGCGGCTCATTTCCTACCCTGTTCCGCATGCATCATGTTGTTTACCACAGTCCCATCTGCACACTTCTGTCCATCACATTCTCCATGCAATGCCATTGACCCACCTACTGCATGCTAGTTCCCTTGCTCAAACAACTCCCTTCATTTCACCCAGGCCTCGCTGAGCTTTGCCGGCTGAACCCTGCTTACGGCACCCTACGTGAGGCCCTGTTCTCCCGTGCCGCTGCTTCCTTGGTGCGGGATCAACAGCAGCCTGAGGTGCTAGCCCAGCTGGACACAGCTATCCACGAATTCTGCTCACTGCTCACTCAGCACTTTCTGGCGTCAGGCGCTTTCAAGGCGCTTGAGTACCTCATACGCAAGTTCAAGTGCGTGGCATGCACTGCATTACAATATCATAGAATGATTAAGATTTTGAGCATCTCATATGAAGGTTCAAGTGTGCACACAGCCTCACAGCTACAGCACACTGACGTCACTGCCTTTGTCGTCGTTTTGGAGGCGGCCGGGCGTGCATGGCCAGGTCATTACATGCATGCATGGTGTCTTGCATGCATGCTCACTCGCGTGTCCCATCGTGCGTCATGCAGGGCCAATGAGCACAATGTCGCCTCGTTGCTCCTGGCGGGCCTGCCCTACCATGCCACCAACGAGTTCGTTCTGTTGGTCAAGGTGAGCACAGGGTGTGCCTCACTAGAATCTTGCTTAGGTAATTGCTACAGATTACTTCTCATTGTGCGCAAACAACACTGCAGCATGAAGGCAAGCAGGTTTGAGTTGCTGAGCTGTTGCACAGTCACAGTGCCGCTAAGCATTGAGTACAGTCGCCTGCTCAGCAGTGCCGGCAAGCACTGCGTTCGGCTCGACACAACCGTCGGTGGCCTCTGCCGACCGTGATTGCCTGCAGACACTGCCTCTGGACGCTTCCCGTGGGCTCTGGGGCTGGCTGGCCCCCATCCAGTCATCAGGCGCCTCCCTTCCCCGCAATGTGTTTGTGGCGCGCTGCATAAATGACACGTTGCTGCTGTCATGGCTGGGAGAGGCTGCCAGGAAGCTGGGCTCAGAAGGCAGCCGGTCAGGCGGTGTATTCCTGTCCTTCTACGCAACTGCAATGTGCGAGCTGATCTCAGAGATCAAGGTTAGTGCCTGTGTGCTTTTGACTGTGGTGTAGACTCAACGTCAACTAGGCAAGCAGCAAAGAACATCTCATTATTTTTAGACGATTACGAAGTTGCTAGCTACCAATTTGTACAAATTGGCGGCCGTTGCCCAAGTCAGGTCGTCATGCTATGGAGAACAGTAGATTTTGTCCTGGCTGTCCCCTTCATGCCTTGCGTGTGCCTGAGCATCCAGGTTGCAGCACCCATGTGACCTTGGTTTCCATGGACCACCTCGACAATGTGTTGCAGGTGCTCAATGAGGGTGACGTGGCCCGTCTGTTGCCCTGGGTCAGCTGCGGCCTGGAGGCAGGCGCATCCACTGATTACCGCTCAGCCACGCTCATGATTGTGGCCAGCCTAGCCACTCGAACAACACTCAGCAAGGATATGGCAAAGGGTAAGGCCAGGCTACAGTGTTGGTCCCGTTGCTTCCGCGAGTGCATGAGGGCGTCTGCAAAGGCGTGGTGCTGTGCTGAGGATGATACCTACAATTGCTATGGAGCCCTTGTGGCCCTTTGAGCGCTAACAGTTTGTATTCCCTGAGGCACAAATGCATCTTGCCTGCTTCCACAGTTTTATTTGTCATACGCACACATGCTTGGTGTCAACCATTGTGTCATGGCAATCGTGAGCATGCCTGTTTGCGCCTTGGGGCTGCTTGGTTCCGTCTATCATGGAGATCATCCACACTGGCTGCCCGTGGTTAATCAAATTACGTCCATGTGCATCCGGTTTGCCATGGTTGAAGTCGTCGTTCATGCCACCTACGCATGATGTAGCGCTTGTGAACTCCATGCTACGCAACCACCCTGTGAGCGAGGGTCAGGAGGGCCTGCTGCTGCGAGTGCTGGCGCTTGTGTGCGACAGGCAGCCCGCACTCACACGCTTCACCGACAAAGCGCTCAAGGTGAGCTGCATCACAGGTCCGACTGTATGACAAACTGGACGATTTTCTGTATTCTTGCTGTTTGCCCACAGTAATCTTGAGGCTACGATGTGACAGTGTGTGTCGTTTCAGGTTGCCTGCATGAGGCTGAGTGTGACAGTACCTCGTAGCAACCCCAGTGCACAGCGCCACTTAAGGTGTCGCAGACTTGATGCCTTCACGTCTTCTTGCTTGTTGGCCACACAAACCTGCAGCATGACAGAACATGAAGTGTTCCCAGCGCCACTCAGTACACAGATGCACCACTCATTCTTGTCGCAATCTGACACTTGTTGTTCAGGCCCTCGTTGAGCTTCCCTCGCTGGACCAGGAGTTGTCAGCCCTGCAGCGTGTGGGTGTGCGCACCGCAGCCCTGCTGCAGCTGCTGGGCTCCTCGCTGGCCCGCAGGCTGCCTGCGCACGCCAAGGAGGTGACGCCACAACTGCTGCAGCTGGTGCAGGCGGGCGCAATGGAACAGGTGGGTGGGAAAGCGCCTGAATGGCAGTTGAACATGCAAAGTATCTGCAGATGACAGTGCCCTTGTTGACTGAATGGCTGCTGCTCATTGGTGAATAATGTCGGATGCTGACTACTGCTAACTTAACTTCATGAGTGCAGCAGGCAAACTCATGCAACTCATGGAGTATGTCTTGTCCTTGCAGGTAGCAGAGCGCCTGGCCAAGCAGCTGCTGGAGCAGGCTTGCCCCGAGAACAGCACTGAGGAGGTACCCAGCTCTCTGCTGGAAGCTACCCGGCAACTGCTGCGAGCCTTGGACACTCACTACCCCGCGCAGACAGATGCGGCAGTCAACGGGCTGTTGTCTGGCGCCAAAACATCATCCAAGTCCAAGGCAGCAAAGACCGACAAGGATGGCGAAGAAGTTGAAGCAGGGAACGGCGAGCAGGCGCAGGCACAGCGCGCGGCAGCAGTGTTTGCACTTGTGCAGTCAGTGTTTGCCCACACAGCACGTGTGCCATGCGCAGATAAGGATATGACACTGGCTGCAGCAGCAGCAGCGCCGGCGGCAGGAGTTAGGAAAATGGTGAGTGAGGCGTGATGGCGAGAAGACATGGCACGGTACTTGCAACACGAGACGATTCGCGCTTGACAGGCTCGCCATGCATGCAAGTTGTTTGCGTAGTTGCTGCAAGTCCAGGCATTCAGTTGCTTGGCAGGTGTGGTTGTCTCTCATGCACAAACTACTGCCGACGAACAACCAGAGGATGGTAGTTGCAAGTGCAAAGCAAGGTGGGAGCAGGAGCAGGCATTTAGTTGTTTGATAGATTATGATGCATGTATGGCGCTTGAAATAAGGCACGCACAAAGTACGGATGCAAAATGCCAATCATATGCTATTCCTTCTTGCAATGTTTCACAGGCTTTGGAGCACATGAATGAGCTCCTTGAGTCAGGCGCCTCCTCACCCGCTGCCACCGCTCAGATGACCTCCTGCATTCTCACTGCCCTTGGGGACGAAGACATGCAAGTGGTCGCATGCGCGCTGACGCTGCCCTGCATGCGGAAGGTTCCCACTGCCGCAGTGCTGACTGCATTGGCACCAGCCGCGTTCCGTGCTGCTGGCATTGTCTTTGCACCACCCTTGGACAGTGGCAGTGTATCCAAGGAGGCATCCAAAGCTGCAGCCAAGGCACAGAAGCATGCACGTGCTGCACTGGTCGGCGCACTACAGCTGCTTGGTGCTCTGACAACGGAATTGCAGGGTGACGATGGCATGACAGCTAGCACTGCCATTCGGGATGAACTGCGTGATGTGGCATTGCTGCTGGCGTTGCATTGCTTGCTGCCTGCTCCCCATGCACTGGATGTCTTCACTGCAGCCATCGCTTGCCTTTCCTCTCTAGACCACCCCTTGCTAGCACACCTGGCACAGCTGACTACCGCAGCTGCGAAGCTACAAGTAGATACAGCTGATAAGCAGGATGCAGACACTTCAGGCAAAGCCAATGGGCAGACAGCTGCGGAACGCAGGGAGCAGCGGCACGCGCAAGCTGAACGGCGTGCTGCCGCTGCGGCTGCTGCAGAGCGATCAGTGGTTACTGCAGTAGCACAGACCATCGCAGAAGACCTTGCCACGCTTACTGTTGAGGTAACACGCCTGCTGGCCGCAGCAGTCACTCTAAGCCCCTTTACCAACGGTCTGCTGCGTGCTAGACACCTGCTAGTGTTGGCAGTGAATGCTGCACTAGCTCGAGCGATCAAAGCTGGCCGTAAGAACCCAGAAGCTGTTGCCGCTGCGGAGGTACTTTCACAGCTGCAGTTGCAGATCGCACTGACGGAACTGGCAACTGGTGATGGATCAGCAAGCAGCCGTGCAGCCTGGAAGGAGCTAGCTTCAGCTAGCCTGGATGGTGCAGGCCTTCCGCTTGCTGAGCACATCACGCAACTTCAAGCACAGGGGCAGGTGTTGCACCAGGCCGTGCTGCATCATTGTCTGCTAGCTGCCTTGGAAACGCTGCCGGCTGGCGGTACAAACCCTAGCGGTGCCACGCCTGTGGATCTGACGCACGTTTTCTGCCAGGTGGCGATTTTGGAGCCACATGGTGCATATGATGCACACTTGGAGCTGTTACTTGGCAAGGTTTGTGTCCAGCCACAGCAACGGGCAGCTTTCTTAGCACACCTTTACTGCAACCCTGAAGGTGAAGGTGCAAGCAGGCATGCAGCGGAGGTGGTGGCAGTGGCTGCGTTGCGGCTGGCTGCCAGCCTGGCTTCTAGTTCCACTCATCACGTAGCCCATGTCGTCACACCTGCTAAGGCCAAACCCAGTGCCACTAGCCAGCAGCAATCAGCTGGAAGCACCGGTGCTGAAATGACCGTGGCAGTAATGGGCCATGTCCAGCATATGGTCGCAGCAGCGTCTTCGGCTTCACAGCCAGTACGGCGTGCAGCAGCAGCTGCTTTGCAGGCGGTGGCAGCTGCCTTATCATCGGTCCCTCCCGCCACGCATCCTGCTGTTTCCGGCCTTTCCCAATCGCTCTGCACCCTGCAGCCGCATGAACAGTGGATCGCATCCGACTCTTCAGCAGCCATCACATTGCTGCAGGGCGCTTTTGGTTCCAAACAGGCTCCTACTGCCTCCGCCACTGGCACAGAATCTACGCCTGTAAAGGCTGGCAAGCAGCCAGCTAAAGCGCGCAGCACTGAAGGAAATGCTCAGGTGGTTTCGTACTTTGCCCAGCTGCTACCTCGCCTCGCTGGCAATGCACATGACCTGCACGCTGCTGACGTACTGATGCAGTGCCTGGTGCCAGCACAGGACGATCAGGGAGTCATTGTGACGCCACAAGTAGCAGCCGCATGCGTGGAACTATTGGCAGCTATCATGTCTGCTGCACCACGACCCTTAGCTGAAATGCAACAGAGGGCAGCTGCTCGGTCACTGCAAGCTGCATTTACGGCCGGAACGCAGCCTGCAGCAGCAACCTCGCCAGCAGCAGGGAAGCTGTTCCTCACCGCAATTGCATGTGCACCGATCAGCCCTGGCGCGCCATCGGCAGCAGAACCAGCTTGGTTTGCCAGCACAGCACCTGTGCGCCTGGCCGCTCTTCGCAGCATGGCAACTGGCCAGCTGCCTGCATGCCTTCAGCAGCAAGGCGGCGAAGGGGCGCAGCTAGCTGCTGCGGTAGTGCAGTCGTTGGCGGTGTGTGCATCAGGCGATGCCAACCCCGCATGCCGTGACGCCGCACGGGCTGCATTGGAGGCCATGCCTATTGCTGCCGCTCACATCACACCTGTCCTACATGCAGCCCAGAAGCAGCAGCAGCAGCTCCAGCTCCATCCAACACCTACCTCTGGGGCGCAGGAGGTAGCCACACCATCTCGTAAGAAGAAGAAGGGCGCTGCTGCTGAGCAGCCTAAAGCACAGGCACCGAGTGGTGGCCTGGTTGTTGAGTTGGCCCCGCCCAGTCTCTTGGAGCAGGCTGTGCTGCTGCTGGAGCTGCTGCAATGGAAGCCTGTCACCGGTGGGTTGACCGCTGGTCTTCATCTTGTGGTGTACTAATGAATCAGCGCAACTCACGTGGTGGCATGGTCATGCATGTTGGCCTCTCCTCTCCGCCGCAGCAGCCATTCAACTCGTGTGCTTGCATGGGTATGCAACCCCCTGGCAGTTGTTTAGCTACACATCTGGCCTGGTCAAACACACCTATCGACCCTTCCTCCGCTTCAGCCTATATCTGTTGCTCAACTGGTGTCCCTCTCAGGTGAGGAGCAGGTGGTGGAAGCTTCTCAGCAGCTGCTGGCTGCGCTCCAGCCCGCCATGGCGCCCTTGTCGCAACCACACGGCACGGAGCGCGTGCGGCTCGATGACAACGACCTCACCAGCGCCCCTGCTATGGAGGGTGGCCAGGAGGACGACGATGATATCAACAACGGCCAGGGTGCCTCAGCAGGTGCGATCAACGCTAGCATTCGGCCAGCTTGCGAGCACAAGCAGTTTAACACTGTGGACGCCAGGCGACTTAGGTGCGTGTGCCACGTTTTTAGTGTCAAATTGCAGTTCAGGTTCCCATGATCACAAGTTGTTAAGTTGCTTTCGTGAAGTTCGCAGGGTTTGTGTGTCGAAATGCAGTCCAAGGTTCTCAGCAGTGGAAGTACAGGGTCGCTCAATCAACTGAACGACCATCGATCAGTGGCATGCTTGTACCGTGCCTGGTCTTGTTTGAAGTCTGACGGACCTTTGTGATCTTGTGTTGAGGTGCAGGCTCGGCAGCGGCAGCAGCAGCATCTTCATCCTTGGCGGGGTACGCCGCACAGCTGATACTCTTGTCGCTGGCAGCAGCGGCACAGCGGCTTGGCGCACCCAGTAGCACCGGCGAGCAAATGGCCGTGGACGAGCCGGCAGCGGGCACAGACAAGAAGTCACCGGGGCGCAGGCGGGGTGCTAGCGCTGTAGCACAGACGCAACAGGCGCAGCAGGGGCAGGCCACATGGGCTATGGATGTGTTTGATCTTGAGCTGGTTGTGCGTGTGGCCCAAGCGGCACCAGACGGGGCTGCACGCAACGCAGCGCTGTCGCTGTTGGCCCTCCTCGCCGGCCTGGCACCCCAGCGTGCCCTCACACACGTGCTACAGGTGCGGCACACTGGCAGCTGGTCAAAGCATTATGCATCGTTTTCATCATGCCCATTGTGCACATCACGAGCAGTTCTGTGCCTCAACTTCTATGTTGGCCATTTCTTTTGCATGGCGAACGGGGATAGCACTGCTTGTTGTGACACCTGCCAGCCAACATACACCGCACATTGTAGGTCTTATTGATGCACAACTGTAGGTCTAATGCACAACACATGATCTCCTCTGATGCATACCGCACTGAGCGATTATGCCATGTCTGGTTGCGCCGATGATGCTTTAGGTAGTGCGGCCGGGCTGGTGGCCTTCACCGGTTGCCAGTCTGCGCTGCCTGCACACTACCTATGTGGCAATCCTGAAGGGCTGTTGGCTGGGCTCAACGGCTGATGGATGACAAAACTCGGGTTCTGAGGCGACCATATACCCATGTCATGCATCATACGGGTTGAAGCATCACTCCCACTCCAACCATAGCAAACTTCATCATTTTTTCATTCATGCGCTTGGCGCTCATGTTTCAAACATCATCTCCGCACTCGTTTGAACGCTCTAGCACGTGTTTTCCACGGAATTGTGCATCACGTGCAATACACGTATTCATGTGCAATGCTTTGTGGCGGCCGATGAATGACACACTTAGCTTTCACAGTTGATGAACCCCCTAAAAAGGGTCTTGAATACACCACATTTCCGTGCTGAGGCCCATGTCTCTCCCCACCCCTTTCACTTCCCATTCCTTGCATCCACACACTTGCGTTGCCTGATTTATGCACTCATGTGCACCAAAACTATAATCAGCACCGCAATGCCAATTTCAGTCCTGCCATCCTCCACCTTCATCATTTGCCTGATATACACATCGCAATGGCATCAAAAGAACACTGACCAGCACTGCACCACTCGTTCTTCGCAGGTCCTTGCATTGGTCCATGCGTCTGCAAGTGCATCCGATGACACTCACTCCCAGCAGGTGGCTGCCACAGCCCTGGCGGCAGTGGTGCCCACATGGGTAGCATCAGGCCGGGACATCACCGATCTCTGGCGGGCGGTAGTTTCTGCCCTGCCCTCGCTGCCCACACACCGCCGCCTGCCGCTGCTAGGCACCCTACTGAACGCAGCGCATGGGGAAGAGGCGGCGTTGCCGGCTGGGTTGCATGCCCTGCTGGAGCATGTGGTGCATGTGCAGGAGGGCAAGGTTGCGGCAGGCCAGGCGCAGGGCGGGAAGGCACAGGAGGGGGCGGGCAGTGAGGAGGGGGAGTGGGTGTTGGAGCTCGCTGCACAGCTGGCCAATCAGGTGAGCTTCTGACTAACCAGAACATGGGGCAAAAGGCACAGGGCTAGCATCGCAGGGCGGAACTGCAGATGTCGCAGGTCGGAACTGCAAATGCCGTGCCATGGGACGGTGGTTGTCATGCTGTGCAACGATGATAAACCGTGATGAAAGGCCGAGGTGGTAATCACCCGAATGGCAAGGCTAGTGATTGCTTGTATGCCATGCAGTCTGTCAGCGTGTTGGGTTGGAATGCACATGGCTGGCTGTGTTCAGATGCATGCACACATGGCCGGTGATGAAATGATGTTTGCACGTCAGGCTGACAAGCCGTGATGATAACCAACACAATTTTACTAACCTGAGGTCATGCACGCACAGACTAGGCACGCAAGACGTCCAGTGTTCTGAGCATCAAAGGATCAGGCATTGCTGGCAAGTCTGCATCTAGCTGGTCAGGCCGGTCTATCAACACACTGGCATGGCACACACCAGGCGGGTTCTCAAGACATGTCACGGCAAACGCCCTTGCAAGTCGCTGCAGTCTCAAGTCGAGGTCAAGTCAGTCAAGTCTGTGATGTAGCATGGCTTTCACATCAGGTCACAAGTAGTGTAGCACGACGTTGCATCTGTTTACTGGCTTTTAGATGGATGATTAATTTGGCATGCTCTCTTGCCCCCTTTACCTTGCAGGTTCCCTTGCAGCCACGTGTGCATGCATTTGCAGCCCTGCTGCACTCAGTGGTGCATGCCAAACAGGGGCAGGCGCACTCGCCACTTGCACGTCTGGCGGTTACCTTTGTGGCCGGGCAACTGCAGGTGGGCATGGGGAACATGCATTCCGTTGGCACGTGCAGCGTGTGGGTGTGAGCAGCGCGTGAAGCATGTGGGCATGAACAGCACGTGGGCATGGTGCACGTGCAATATGTTGGCACGAACATGCCATGCAGCATTATGGGCATGAATGTGACACGTTTAGCATGATCAATGCCTGTCGCAAGGGCACCCATACAGTGGGAAGGACCATTGCGTGTGCTTCCTACCACAACAGCAAGATGTCGGCCAATGATGTTTACTTTGAACACTCTTAGTCTGCCTCACGGCAGGCGTAATGAGGACTCAAGATAAGCGATTTCTGAGGCCGGATGACCGTGCTCACCACTTGTGCATCCCCATAACAAGCCATGTCACTATGCATGTGCACAGCCTCCCTCGCACTGGAGTGGACAGTTTATGCGTTTGCGCATGCTGCACAGCATACAGTGCATGTTTGGCCGATGATGTTCTCCATTGTTACACACGCTTAACCTGCCTCAAGGCAGGTGTCATGATGACCAAATTAGCGGATTTCTATGAGGCCTTTCCACCATGGTATCCTTGTCCGTGCACGCATGTCTTCACTTCACATACATACTCACCCAATACCTGATCTCCACGTACATGTGTCCATCCTAACCGCCAGGCCCTGGCCAGGGCTATGCTGTCGGTGTGGTCCACATGCTTGTCTTATGTTGCACCACTGTGCTCCCCGTGTTGTTGCAGTACAAAGCGGTGGTGGGCGCAGCCTTGGACCACCAGCAGGACGAAGCCCTTCAGCCCGCATGCGAGGCGCTCATGACCGCCGCCCTGGACTGTGTGCAGCGACTGGTATCAATCACAGCAGGCACCGCTATTGCAGCAGTGGAGCAGCCCACAGGGACCAAGGCCAAGCGCAGCAGCGTCTCTGCCTCCGCCACTGCCCCTGCGGCTGCATCTGGTCCCGTTGGTCCTGTGGCTCCTGTCTCGTTAAGTAAGAAGGAGGAGCGTGCTGTAAGGTCTTCCATCAAGGGCGTGTACGCGCTGTTTGCGGCGCTGCAGGTGGTCATGCCGCCACACAGCTACCTCATGGTGAGCGAGGAGATAGTCGAACAGGAATGAAAGAGAATCCAAGCGGGTGAGGGGTTGGCGGCTCAATTGGGGTTATTGCGCCAAGGCTGCTGCTTCAACCAGTCTGGCAGGTGCAGCGCAGGACGTGGCGTAGAACCGTACACTGGCTTTAGGCAATGGCCTTTGCTAGCCAGAACCAGACGAGCACGACTAAGGCTTGACAAGGCACACCCCATTTTCGTGCATTGTGGCGGCCTTGGTGCATCTCATGCAAATCGCACCCATACATGTGCGGCCGATGATGTTCTCCATTGTTACACACGCTTAGCCTGCCTTTCAAGGCAGGTGTCATGATGACCAAATTAGCGGATTTCTATGAGGCCTTGCTACAACACTCGCACACACACATTACACGTCACTCATCCATGCCCAACCGCGTACATGGCATGCAACTCAATGTGGCTTGGGATGGTAACCTGCTTGCGGGCACAAAGTCTGCATGTTGTCTGGTCGTCATATTGCCACATTCTGTGCTTGTCCTCTGGCATTCAGGCATGGTTGTCACCTTTCTGGTTTTCCGGCTTGGGCTATAGTTGTGTCCGCCTTGGCCTTGCAGGCTTTGCTGCGTTTGGCTGCTCAGCCGGCCGATCAAGTGCGGCGACGAGCGCTGCGGTTGTTTGCTGACCGCGCCGCTACCCTGCCGGCGGACCTGCGGCGCATCACCGACCACCCCGCATACGGAGCAAAGGACAAGGCAGCCGCTGCGGAGAGGCTAGCACGTGCAGCTCTGCAGGTGTGTGTGGAAAGAGCCCATGCACATGCAAAACGCGTGTGGAGGATTGCATATGCAACACCATTTGCTTGTCTGTGTTCTGGCACTGCATGCTGGGGTCTTACACACCAGATGCAAGTTGCTGCAGATGGCGTACATGCTCAAAGTGCTGTGGGTTTAGCAAGGTGTCGGCCAATGATATTTACTTTGAACACTCTTAGTCTGCCTCACGGCGGATCTAATGAGGACCTAAGATATTTTATGAGGCCTGGTGAAAACGTCCTGCAGCTTACTGATACCCATGGTGTGTTCAGCATGTTTGATGCCTATCACAAGAGCAAGGTTTTGGCCGATGATGTTCACCTTTAGGACTCCTAGTCTGTCTCAAGGCAGGCCTAATGAGGACTCACAAGATCAATTTCTGAGGCCTGTTGACCGCTCACATGTCTTGCGCATGCCCATAGCATGCTATGCCAGTGTACGCACAGCATGACAGCGGCTGTTGACCATCAGGCCTAATGATACTCGACACTTCAAAAGCATACAACGAAGGCAAAGCCAGCAATCAAAACAAGTTGATGGCTGAGAACCTAAGCATACAGTGCATGTTGGCCGATGATGTTCTCCAATGTTACACACGCTTAACCTGCCTAAAGGCAGGTGTCATGATGACCAAATTAGCGGATTTCTATGAGGCCCACAACAACATCAACACGCATGGCACGTGCACTGGCAGCAAGTTGTGCCAGCAAGTCCCTTCGTTTGGCATATTCAAGCAGCTTACCCTCTTTGCCTTGCCACCTCCATGCATGCACGTCAGGCGCTGATTGATGTGAAAAGTTCTCAGCTTGCTTTAATGGCTACAGCGAGATTTGTGTATTGCCTGTGCTCCTGCAGATCTTTCCGCTGGTACAGCAACTGGCCAAGGATTTGGGTGCTGCTCCCACCCCCTCGAGTGCATCAGCTCTTACCCACCAAGCCGCCCTGACAGCGTTCAGTCATGTCGTCACCGCTTGCGGGGCGGGCCACGCGGATGAAGTGCTTGGTGCCGTGCCTTCCGTCCTCGCTCATTTGAAGCACCCCAGTGGGGCGGTGCGGGGCAGTGCACTGGCCGCGCTGGCAGCAGCAATCCGCGCCTGCGGGGCGCAGCTGCTGCCGCAGCTGCCAGCTGCAGCCCAGGCTGCGGTGTCAGCTGGTGAGGCAGCGGCCGCAGCACTGACTGCTAGCCCTGCCACAGCGGGCAAACGAGGCAGCAAAGGCCAAGCAGCGGATGAGGACGAAGCGGATGGGGAGGGTGGTGATGAGTCAGCAGGGCAGCTGGCTGCGGTGGAGTTGAGTGCCGCGTTGGCAGCACTGAGTGCGTTGGTATCAGAGCTTGGAGCGTTTATCAGCCCGTATCTGCCTGCCATGCTGCGAGTGCTGCTGCACCCAGCGGTGCTCGCTTGCCAGTCAGCTGGGTGTGCCCCGGCTGCAGCGGCGGTTCGTGGCAGCCTGCCCGTGTCTGTGCCGTCGCGATTGCTACTTGAGCCGCTGTTTGCCGCACTGCCTTATGCGTTGGAGGAAGGCCTGTCGGCTGTTCAGGCGCTGCTGTCAGTGGTGACGGCTGCAGTGCAGAGAATGGATGCAGCAGCTGTCGGCGCACACGCAGATGCAGTGTTTGGCTTCCTGCTGCGAACCTTGGACGTCCGTTCAACCCCACCCCTCTCGCTGAAGGGCCACGAGCACGAAGCAGAGGCGTCTGCGGTGCAGGCCTTTGTTCATCTCACTCTGAAGCTGAGTGAAGTCCGTTTCAAGCCACTCTTTTTGCGGCTCTTGGAATGGGCCTCATTACCACCAACTGGGGCAGCAACAGCAGCGGTGGGCGTGGCACAGAACGTTGGGCCAAACCTCGGACGCCTTACTGCCCTCTTTACAACCGCAGCTGCTCTTGCTGAAAAGTTACGCAGCGTCTTTGTGCCCTATTTCCGCCACTTGTTGGATCTGGCCGTGAAGCATCTATCTCCGCAGCAGCACGCCACGGCCACCAAGGGTGCAGGCAAGAAGCGCAGGCAGGCAGGCGACGCAACTGCCGCAACTGCAACAGCGGCCGTTTCTGAAACCGACACAGCCGCAGCATGGGTTCTGCGTGTCAAGATCCTCCGCGCTCTGCACCGTTGCTTCCTGTACGATTCAGTTGGGTGGTTGGATTCTGAAAAAGTTTCCCGTCTTCTTCCCCCCCTGGTCGCTCAGCTTCGCGAAGCGCCACCTTCTGGAGCAGCCACCACCGCTGTAGCCAGCCAGTGCCGCGACGACGAATTAGACGCGAGCGTCAGCTTTGCAGAGCGCAGCCCACGCAACGACGTGGCTGGTGTGGCAGCTGCAGCTGCCCTGGTGCAGATGGCGATCGCAGCTAACTCGGACGTCCACTGGAAACCGCTCAACCACCAGGTGCTGATGGCCACGCGCGGCGGGAACGCGCGCACGCGGTGCCTGGCGTTGGAGGTGGTGGCGCACCTGGTGGAACGGCTGAGGGAGGAGTACCTTGTGCTGCTGCCAGAGGTGAGCACACAATGTCTGAACTGATTTTTCCAGTGCTTCCACCCATATGTCCATGTTGCCGCTGAAACCACTTGAAGGCCTGTCGCCTGCTCGTCTTTTATCCCGCTACAAGCAAGTTGAGAGCGTGGCTGCACTTCGTCTGCACTTCGTGGCTGCACTTCATCTGCAAAGCTGAGCTTCTGTGAATGACGCGCCCCAGATGGCTATTGTTCGTCGTCATCGCCCCTCTGCTCGTGACACGTCTATGCTGATCGTCACTCGCTGTGCGTGTGTGTATCCTTGTGCGAGCAGACCCTTCCCTTCCTGTCGGAGCTGCTCGAGGACCCCGAGGTGGCGGTGGAGTCCCGGGCCCAGCAGGTGCTGGCATCGCTGGAGGAGGTTGGCGGGGAGAAGCTGGACCAGTACCTCAAGACATAGACACTATACGATGGGATCCTTATGTTCAGAATAGGTTGTTCAGGTTAGGTACCTCAACTTCAGACATGGCTTAAGACATGGACACAATGCGATGGGGATTCGTATAGAAACACATGGAAACATTCGTATAGAAACACACAGCAGGAGCTAGATCAAATGTGGACATGGTGTGGACGTGTGAATTGTCCCAGAAATGGCAAACTTCTTTTTTTTGTACCATGAAATCAGGGGAGTGTCGAGCAACTCTGTCTGTTCATGTGTGAACAACTGAAGTAAACCAGTTCCTGAGCCATTCCTGAGCCATTCCTTTGCGAGCTCCTTGATGTCTGGACAGATGGGCGACAATGGCAGCCGCCCTGTTGCCATGTTGTTGTCCAGCACAGCACAGGCAGGACGATCTATGTCCTGTCGTTGGTTTGTATCATTTGTTTTTGCTTGCTTTTCGCCTTCCTTTGCTTGAAATCCTTTTTGACTTGCGGGAATCGCAAGGCCATGGCAAGGCCTTTAAGCGAGGATATCCACATTTGCTACTGGCATGTGATGCAGTTTGAACTTTGTCTTGTAAGGCTTTGTTGGTTTGAGCTTTGTTGGTTGCCGACTGAAAAGTCGCTCCGTAACTCCACATGTATTCTCACACCCATGTCGCTGCCGTCTCCTTTTGACTTCAAGTTGTGAATTCGCTGCCGTCTCTTAGTTTGCTGTCCCAGAAGTAGCTGTCACCGTCTACCACAACACGCGCTGTTCTCCCCGTGTGGGAGTCTCTCTCTCTCTCTCACACACACACACACACACACACAGTTGCAGTGTGGCCACAGGACCTGTGACAACCGCACACACAGTGCATCGAATCACTCAGGACAGGGGACATCAACCTGTTTTATGACTGCCTAAGTCAAGGTAAAACTGCAGAAGTCCTGCAGCAGCCCCAGCTGTGCATGGCTGTGTCGCTCCATTCCCAGATAGTCAAAAGTATTGAGCCCATGTTCAGTCATGTTGCCTGCCCCCAGTTTCTTTGACAAGGTCTCGTGTCCACAACTTGCGGTCTGAACATCTGAAGCTGGCAGGGAGAGTATGAAAAAACAAGATGTTTGCCCGTTCTGGGAATATCTCTCTTCTTGGTCGCTCTGCCAATGGACTGGCGAACTTCCTTTTTTTTTGAATCCAGTAGCACAAGAACTCCAGTAGCACAAGCGTGTAACAACGTTACACAAGAAGTCTGGCCTATGGAGATTCAAATCCCAGGCAGACTCAGAAACGTGGAACCCTGAAGCTTGCAGATTACCAGCCACACACACGGCTGCCTCAATCTTAAAGAGCTAAGCTCAGGCAATCCATCAGCAGATCAGAGGACCTTGCTATACAGAATTAAGCGGAGAACGCATCAATCAACTGCCAGCAGGCCGGCAGGCCGGCAATGCGCACCAAAGCAGTGCCGAGACAGTCAGGGTACATGGCTTCGGGAGGGGTGTCCTGGGGGGTTGTCATGTGATCTAAGCAAGGAAAAGCAATTGGGGGACTGCACCAACAATGGTAGGTATGCCAAATGCATATGAAAAGGATGAAGGCGACGGGTAAAATGAACAAAATGTTCTTGCCAGTAAATCCCAAGAAACGTGTACTAATGTTGTCCTGAAGTGTAGCTCAGCACGCTCAGATTAGTCCAGGAATCTCACCAGAAATTTTCGTCGAAGTGACTTGCTCTCTTGGTCATGCCTCATCGCATGACCACGCATGACATCATGCATGTCCTGGCCTAGCCAGTTAGCATCAAATATAGCCGAGAGGAGCACGCCCTATGCCAAGCAAGCAGCGACCGTCTCAAGCTGCTGCAAGAAAGAAAGAAGGAAAGTTAGAGGGCAAATGCCTAAACAAGGAGGCCACCAGCTCTCCCAACCAATGCCTCGCAAGTGGAAATTTGCAAAATTTGAGGTCCAGTCTGGGAGAAAGGTGAGCCCAGACTACATTCATTCTTGAATCCTTAAATGTTTCCAAATAATTGTCAGTCCGATCGCTTCATTGTATCACGCTGCAAGAGTTGTTGAGACTTTGATCCCAGCTTCAGCCAACGACAAGGCCTCCTGCCTGGCGCAACAAAGAAAGTGCCCAGGGATTTCCTGACAGGATTTCCTGACACATGGCCTTGCCTTACTAGCAAACCATAACCACAAGCAACGTGCTTAAGAGCCAGTGAGCCTGCAAATGTGACTGCCACACCTGGTGAACAGTGTGATTGCCTGTGGTCACAGGTGTGCCTGCAAAGGTGTGACCAAGTGACCACTGGTCCCTGATAGCAGATCATCAGGGCAAGGCACCTAGATGATCCACTCTTCTGAGGCTGGCCATGCGTGACACCTTCTCGTGCATGCCAGCGAGGCCGTTGAAGTGCATGGTCACCCAGTTGCTGACCCACGCCTGGGACACCTGCGAATGCACGTGGTACATGTGGGGCACATGCGGCGTGCGAGGAACGAGTGCCATGTGAGCACGGCGGAGTGAGTGGTGGTCTCATCCGGAGCCGCAGCCTGGCATGGCTTGACTTGCTGCAAGGCCTGACAAGCGTGGGTGCCATCCACGGTGTGCAGTGCTGCATACCACGTCATCAGCAGAGCAACCCCCAAAATACCAGAACCAGAAATCATGCACCTGGCCTAGCACACTAGGCCGCACTTGTTGTAGACAGTATCAGTTGCTAGGTACAAGCCATGAGCAAGGTTTTGAACAAAGTCAAGGCTTTGCATGGGCCGATGTTTTGAACACCGGCCGTTATGCAAACGGAACGCCACCTGCCTGGCACGTGACGTTGTTGCTGTTCAGGGGATCGAGCTGCTGCAGGCGTTCGTTCTTCCTCCAATCAGGCGGACAGCCACACCAGCCACCGTTCTGATTCTACATGCGTGCATGCAGGGCAAGGCACGGTGTCTGACGCGCGTACGTGCTTGAACAGGTTCAGAGGTCTCAAATCGCTGGAAATGTGTTGGTTCACGGCAACGGCCTGTGTGTCTGCACATGTGTGTGTGTGTGCCAAGGCATGGACGCGTGCATGTGCTCCATGCAGGCCGCAGTTGTGCCTGGACCTGCCACACCATTCTAGCCAGCGGCTGCATCCTGAGTGCACAAGGGGAAATCCCACATGTCAAGTCAGCTGTTCACTGCACTTTCCGCTCCTTCACCCACTTTCCGCCGTGCATTCAGTCAGTGGGCTGGATCAAGAACACACCTGTGCATGAAGTGCATCAAACCACCCTCAAGAAGGCAACCCACAGCAAGCCTTGACGCTGACATGGTCAGACCCACACCCAGTCGTCAATGGTTAGCACCGCACCTGATAGATCTGTATGCTGAGTTTGTGCACGCGCGCACCCTTGGGCCTGTAAGGGGGCAACAGAACACACTGTGAAGGTCAAGCCGGGTGGGGGGCGAGGGGGGCAAGGCCATCTTTGATAAGGCTGTGCGCAGGCCACAATAGACATGCATCAAACTCTGTCTGAGTGTGCATGTTGTTTTGGTCCTGCGGTACCGTGGGTTGAACCATGATAAGCTATGTGATGATGTTGATGAATCTGTCCGAGTGTGGTGTGTGCTGCAGGCTGCTGCTCGTGGTACGCTTCTGTCCGATGCAACAAGCACTGGCACAACCCATACAAAATTTTATCACTGACGCACGGATCCTGTGTGTTTACTTCAAGCGCCTCACGGCATCGTCCCTTGCACCATTACCTGTGCCAGAACACATCCCCTCCTGTGGCGTTGACCACCGGGGCGTACTGCCCATCCGGCCGCATCTGAATGGCTCGTGTCTTCAACAGACGCCTGCACAGGGGGAAAGGAACAGACCAGGCCTATCCTATGTACAAGAAACTGCCACGTGAGCTCAGTGACACCAAGAATGTCCTCAACAAACGCCTGCGCATGCGGAAACCAGGCACCAGTTTGGCATGAAACGGTCACATGGCCCGGTCAACATGACCTGCCCACCCCCATGCAAAAATCCCAACAAAAGCTGCTGGTGAAAGGGATGCAACAGATGCCTGCACAGGTTGAAAAACCGGGACAATGCACCTCTAGCCACCTGATCTGAATGAGAACCAGAACATGACCTGCCTGCCCCATGCAAAGCCATGTACCTCACAGAGTCTATTAATGAAAAGGAATGCGACACGCACTTGGAAGCTGCCTGAAAGGCAGCACCGAGCGGCATGAAATCATTAGATCGTGCAATACATGTTTTCATGAATCACCATGTGCTGCACAAGCCCTGTGCACATGCCCTGGCAACCAAGGCTATTCCTCACCAGGCATTCCGACACATGCATCACACATGCATCACACGTGCATCACACATGCATCACACATGCAGCGCACATGCATCACACTTGATCTTGCTTGGTTAATGCTGATGCCATCTCCTGTTCCATTTGGGGGGCGGATGTAGAACATACACAGATGTAGAACATACACAAGCACACACACACACACACACACACGCACGCACGCATGCACGCACACACAGGTCTCTCACTGATTTCACACCAATCTCACACTCACCCGATCATGACCTTATTGAGCACATCCTGCAGAAAAGGTATAAAAGAGCAAGCGTCAGGTCACCACAAAGAATAACAATGATTTGCTTGTCACAGCAGGTTCGTGGGTGCATGGGCCATGGCGTTGAACAGTCCTGGGCAGGCAGGCAGCCACTTCTTTAGGCCGAAGTCATCGAGCTGAAATGCCGGTGAGCCTGTGCATTGACTGGATGTGTGTCGTTTTCAGATCTCAACAGCACAAATCAAACAGCACAGGCCCTCTGTAGCAAGCTCATGCGCTCATGCACAATGTCATCGCCAGGATGGGAAAGTCAGCCAGCCTATGCCAGTCTCTAGCACATTGAATCAACACATGTCTTTTGTCGCACCTGGTCAAGCAGCGGTCGGTGCATGCGCACCCGGGCCTCCGTTGTCAGCCTGAAGTTCTCTCCCGCCCACACATCCATGATGCCCATACCACCCGGTGTGGGGTGCACTATCCACAGACCGCCTGCAGCCACACATTCCACGCACATGCACTGATATCCAGACAGCAGGACGCACAGGCTTCACTGCTGCCTAGGCCCATAGGCAGCATTGACGTTGCTTTGGTTGCCTGCCTTTTCTTGCAGCCAGGGCACGTCTGAACCATGGCTGAAACACAATCATTTGGAAACGGCAAAATACACTACGACTAAAAGAAGTTTGCCAGTTCTGGGCTGCATCAGCACTGGGGAGAGGCATCACCTGGGAACCCGCAAACATTTCAGTGACACCACATAGGAATTGTCCCAGCACAGCTCAGGTTGACTGCCGAGTTCTGATGAGAGCGGGTCTGTTCTGAGCGGTATGATCGTAGCATGCCAACATATGCGGCATTTTGCGCTTATGTGCGGCGCCAGGAGGTGAGAAGCGGTGTTCTTGCATGATTTCGGCCCACCGGCAGGCTGATATGACGGGCAGTGTCCTTGGCCCCTGATGCCCCTGAAGTGGGGGCCGCAGGTGTGGGGCCGAGACGGACAGCAGGCAGTGGGAATGGCGAGCGGAATCTGGGCCATGCCGTCACTGATAGCTAAATTGTCAGCAGATTTGCAACATCAACAGAGTCACCATCCTCTGTATGATAGGCACTACTGCAGAGAGCACATGCATGCTAGTTGATGCTGCACCAATTTGCTGCAAGCTTGTCTACTCACGCATGGCTGTCTGGAGTCTCACCGTTCTGATGGAACTGTGCCTTCTTCGCAAACTTGAGTGCCTCTTCCTCCTGCCGGTACTTGGGGTCGCAGCTCTCCCCAGCCACCGCCATATCGCTCTCTGACAGCTGGCCTGACACTAGGCGCGGCAGCAGCGCTTGGTAGACCAGCACGTCAACGTCCTGCAAGCAAGCATATCCAAAGGGGCACTGGTTGGAGCAAGCAGTATGTGTGTGTGTGTGTCATTGTGCCAAGAGTACTGCACAGAGAGTGATGCACACAGGTGATGCTACTTGTGATGGGACAGGGGCGGAAGGAGGTACGTGATGGGGCAGCAGACCTAGGCAAATATCATTTGTTGAGTGAACCATTGCACGTTCCTCGGCCACCTTGACTGGGCTCCGTTCACCTTAGAGCCGTATGCCAGTAGTGCCCGCCATTCCGTCCCTGTCACTCACCAGCCACAGCACGCTCGTGTTAAGGGCAAGCACCTGCCGCGCCCACATCAGCTTCTGCTGCAAAGCCTGCATGCCCAAAGCAGCACACCAATTCAACATCCATGTACTGCTGTGCCTGTTGCTTGCATGTGAAAGGGTCAGGTGCAACCACTCATCATCCATGTGCTGCTGTGCCTGGTGCTTGCATGTGAAAGGGTCAGGTGCAACCACTCATCATCCATGTGCTGCTGTGCCTGGTGCTTGCATGTGAAAGGGTCAGGTGCAACCACTGAACATCCATGGATCCAGGTCTGTCGGCACGTGAAGCACATACCTACCCCCACACATTTCCCCAAACCCAGGCAGGCAAACTCAGAATTCTACCATCAGCAGCTGCACGTCAGCAGCTGTTTCTGAACCGGTTGTAACCACGACCCGTCACGCACCAGAAAGTACCCGTGTGTGGCGAAGGACATGCGCTGCTCCTCCAGCGTAGGGGTGCCCCTCAGTCGCCGGGTGGTGGAGATCAGGTGGCGGTGCCGCTCCCGCGCTGGAAAGGGCTGTGTGCAGGGATGCAGCACAGCACACAAACTCAATCATGACACAATTGAAGAAACAGGCATGGCCCCAAGCACAGGGCTGATTGTTTGAGCCAGGGCTTATTATCATGTGATTGTTTTGAGCGTGCCTATCTTGTATGCATCAGCATCGGACGCAGACTAGACCCAGAGCTTGCCTGACTCAACTCAAAGGTTGAATGTGCATCTGCCCAGGATGTTTGGAGCACAGCATCGTGTAAGCAATAGATTCAGAGCTTGGGAAACCCAATCGAAAGATCAGAAGAGACAAATCCTACTGCTGCATCAATAGTTAACTGAAACCTGCCGCATGCTGGCAGGAAGAGCCCGCACTTCTCCACTGCAATGGCTGTCCACACGGTCTGCCCTGGTGACCAGTTTAGCTAGACTAGTCCATTATCTGCTTACCCTTATTTCATCGGGATCCATGCTCCTGTGCGTGCGCCTGTGTCTGTGGCGCCTGGCAGCCACGTTGGTCTGGTCCTGATGCACGCCACAGGCCCTGTCCAGTACACACTGGTGCGGGTGGTGTGCCTGCTGCTGCATGCAGAACTGCATGGCGGGCTCCCCCAGCGCCACTAACACCACATGGCGCGACTGGTCACCGCCCTGCGCCACACATATGCACACATGCATGATGCTCTCCTGCTGAGCCCTTGGGAGCATGCTGGTAACGGCTGAAAGCAGTGCAATGTCATGAACCAAAGACAATCATTGAATGGCATGATGGGAATCGCTGAAAGGATGCTGAAAGGGATCAATGCTCCTGCTGCACCTTGTGGTATTTCACTTTGTACGCAACTGGGTGCCTTGCTGCATGGGCCACACTGCGGGCGAGCCTCACTGCTGAGCCTCAATGCTTAGCCAAACTGCCAACAAAGAGCAGCTCTTCTGCCAAAAGAGCCATGCTTTGGATGCACTCACCGCTGCACTGCGTATACCCGCCATCCACATCTCAAACAGCTGCTCCAGACACTGTAAGCACCGTCAAGCACCATCAAGCACCGTCAAGCACCGTCAAGCACATGGTTTAGCCTGCCAATGGGTTGAGCCACTTGAACCCGCAGGTGACAGCAGGAGGCAATAGCAGCGTAAGGGTGGCTGTTGTGCCTGGTGATGCGTACATGCTGAGGGATCCACGCCTTAAAACAGCCATGCAACGAGGCTCACGTATGAGTGCTTGCTTGTTGTTTCAGATGTGATGCTCAGCCTGCAACTGCCTTGCGTGAGCAGCGAAACTCGCATATTGAGACTCGCATAAGCCTGCAAGTTATCCACTGCCCAATGCAGAGTACGACAAGAACCCAAACTCATGGCAGCTTTCGTGCCAATCATGAAACACCCTTGATTGTTCCCTTCTTCCCTTTTCCAACTCTCAACACAATCACAAGGTATTCAATTACAACTCGTGCAGTAGCTTTGTATGACCGCAGAAACTGAGCCGCGCTGATGCAACAGGACTTACGTACAAGTCGCAGAGGGTGAGTATGACCACTCGGGCGCCTGCCTGGGGTCCAATGAGCGTTCCATTCTGGGACACCTGTCCCTGCCATGCTGCTGCCTGCACTGCAGCTGCCAACCCCTCCATGTCCATGCAATGTGGTGCATGGTCGGGCAGAACAGGCTGCTCCACCACTGGTGCAGACTGCTGAAGCTTCCTGGAAACACTGCTTGGTGCTTTCAGGCTGCTAAGGCCTTGTGCATGCCTCACTAAGCGCAGCCATGAAGACTTCTGGTCCTCATGGTGGTCTTGCTCTGACAAGGCCTGCCATGCGTTGCCTGTCAGAAGGAGCAATGCTAAAAGCAGTGTTGTGTGGGTGAGAGACCTCTGCTGACGTTTTCGCATTCTCTTGTGAGCTTGGCTCAAGTTGAACTCCAGTGTCTTGCCCGGACAGAATTGTAAGTCTGCCGGGCCATATCAACGGAGATTTAGTGCAATGAGTGAATCTGGCTGTGCAGGTGTTTGAGTGAACTGCTGTGTTTGACCGGAGGTGCTCCAAAACGGCATCCCGGCCGGGCGGGAGACTCAACGGCCAGATCAACGGCGAACAGAACGTTCAGTGGCGCAGGCTTTCGTCCTGTCGCGTTGATGCACAGTCTGGGTTGTTCTGGGCAGTTCCGTGTCAGACTCCTAAACAGGTTTGTTTGTCCTTCAGCTGTCCTTCTGGTGGCCGTGGGTTCGTTGATGGCGGTGGCACGATGTTCAACCCATCCAAGCGAGAGTATGAAGTGACCACATGCATGAATTGGCACAGCAGCCACAATGCACAGGAGGAGGCCGAAATGCAACGAACTAGCTTTAGCACAAGAGGAGGGAGGGTGCAATGCGCAGCAGCTTTACATCTGGTGTGTAGATCAGACGCTGAGTGAGCAAGCTAGGTTGTGCAAACACCGCCTTCCTCACATGATTCAAATAAATACTGCACCTGAGGTGACTGCTCACTGGGAAGCCAAGCTGGTATGGCTGAAACACACGCCATGTTGGCACACCTCCATGGTGGCACACGCCATGGTGGCAAACTTTCAACGCTTTCTTGTTGTACTCCCTGAAATCTCCCTGAAATCTCTTTCTTTTCTTTTCTCGACCACAAGCGGGTCACAGCCAAGGCAGTAGCATAAACAAGTCTTGAACCCGAACAGGAGAGACTGTCAAGGCAACACGGCTCGATGTCCATGCTTCAAAGCCATGCATGAAATGCAGGTTGGTCTGGTCCTGTTCTGAATAGCGATAGTGTGTTGTAAAAAATGGCAGTTCGGTATACACAGTCACGGCAAGGCAGTCAGAGTGAGTTGTAGTCAGCAGGGAATCCTGACAGGTCTTTGATTTTATAGATTTGGATACAGTCCGATGCAGCTGTGCAGCTGAACACGTCTGGAAGGCATGAATCAAATGGTTGTCTTGTGATCTTTTGGTACACAAGTCATGGGTCCTTAGGAGGATCACAGGTGCATGCGCCTGCCGGAGCGAATGATGATGTCCCCATAGGCCTCCTCCTGGCTGGCGTGTGTGTAGCAGGCAGTTTGGGTCACGAGCACCTGAGCGTAACACCATGAGAAATATTTTCAGTTGGAAACTGCTGCAAGCTACTCTGCCAACACCAGCAGCACACAGAGACGCATTCGCATTTAAACAGGCGTCTGTCAGGAGCATGCCGCAGCGGAAAGTCACCAGTTGGAAACTCCTGCAAGGTACTCTGCCACCACCACCAGAGACTCACGTGCACACAGAGGCCTGTGGGATGCAAACAGTCTGTTAACTAGCATAAGTCCTGAACCTTGCACGGGAATACAACTCAAGCACAGGACGAGCTTTTGTCACCAATTCAGCAACACGCAGACGTCTTATCATGCCACACAGGCCCATGAGTGCCTTCTGCCCATGTTCCAGAGCCTACCTGCATGAACAGCTTGACCGCCTCTGTGCGCGTCAGGCGTTGCGCGAGGTCAAAGAATGACACTGTGGGGTCGGCTGCCCCAGAGACCTTCTGCTCTGACAGAAGCCGCTGCAGCAGCCTGTTGAACAAACACAGCGGCATTCTTATTTGAAGACATCCCATGCCACACGAGTGAGGTCTGAGGCAGTGGGTCTTCCACAATGACACAATGACGCTGTGTTTTGATGTACATGCATTAGGTGTTGAGGCTTTTGCACTTCCTAATGCTACCTCCCTCGCGTTGGTCAGTGCAATCACGCAGGCAGTACAGCCAATGTCTCATGTACAGCATCCAAAATATTGGACATTGTTCCAGTTCGTCGGGCAGCCTTTTGCTGGCAACCTAGCCCTTTTAGCTCGTTTTGCGTACCTGACAACTGTCACACTGTTCTTGTTGGAAAGGTTCGACAGCTCAGACAGACCCTGCAGCATGCATGCATGGTGCATAAAGCGACAGAGAGTGGGCAACACTGTTTCATGCCAACCTACATGCTAATTCGCAGCTGGCCATTGCACCATGGCGTCAAGGTTGACGTGTGCACCATACTTCCATAGAACATGAATGCAGCAATTGACTCCAATGATCTCCATCGTGTCTGACAGCAAGCCATAAAGACAGGTCCACAACGTTGGGCAGGCCTGCCCCACGTGTTCTAGTTGATTTACTCAGGCCCTGCTAGTATCCCTCACACACCTGAGATGCTGTGCCATGCCCGGAGGTTTCCATGAGCTGGATGTGCTCAGTGCCGTCGCCCAGCGGCCCGGTGCACAGGCCTCCATGGCTGCTGCCCGCGCTGGCGGCCAGAAGGCAACGGGCGGACAGACCGTGGGGGGCGGAGTTGCCTGCACTGCCTGTGTCAGCCTGTAAGGGCAATAAAGAGAAGGCTATAAATAATGTAATGAGTAAGTATGGGTAATAATGAGCATGAACTTCAGTGATGACAGCTAAACCGTGGCACGTGACCCTGCCGCCTGCCCACCTTGATTGCAAGACCATCGGCAATTGAAAACAAACGGAGTGATGTTGTTAGCTAAATTATTGAACGTGACGCCGACCTGCCTTGACTGCTGTGGCACCACAGTCGCAATGGGAGATCATGCAGGCACGCTGTGCCCATCCAGAGGGGGCAAGGCCAGAAATGCTGAAGCAGTGGAGTCGTGAGTGGCATCATGTAATGATTGCTTATAGCCTTGGTTTGGATGTGCACACGACAACTGTGTTGTCTGCTTACACGAGGCTTGGGCTTGACTTTCTTTCTTCTTTCTTTCTTGCCCTCTTACCCGGAGTGTGAGGTCACACAGCCCCGTGCCCAGATCAGGCACCAGATCCTCAAGCGTGGCTGTGCCCCATCGCAGCAGTGCGCTGCTATTGCCTTTTGAGCCAAGGCCGCGTGAGCTGGTGCCGGTGTGGCGGGCGGAGGAACCGGGCAGCTTGCCGCTCCCGGGCAACAGGAGGCCGCTGCTGGGCGCATCGCCTGGGCCCATGCTGCCCGCACGTCCCCTGTGACCAGGACATGCACAGAGCAGGACAAATAATGAGCTGTGGACTGCGTTTATATACCGTTGCATTGCGTGGGGGGGGCAGTTGACACATGGACAGTATCTTGCTGAGATAGCCAGTACAGAGTATGGGTTCTAGCATTGTGTGAGGGGCAGTTGACGTGGGCTGAGCGTTGCACTAGCCAGCGCCAGCGCAGAGCGCGACTGGCAGTGTGGGTGGCATTGCTCTGTCCATTGGCATTTCGTTAAGCACTGCACAGCACTATGTGTTCACCCTCCTACCTGACCACGGCTGTCCCATGTCTTCACGCCCCTCCCACGTCCTATGACGGCGTCCCTGATGCAACACATCAATCAGGCCCCACCTGATTGGTATGCTTCCGAGCATGCTGCTGTTGTGCGATGAGGTCTGGCCCGTGTTGAGAGCGCTGCCGCGCACACCGCCTGCCTGCGCCAGGAGCTGCGCCGCTCCGCTGCCTAGCTCGCTGCCAACACGGGAGGGGAGCAGACCCGAGCCGCCCGGCGTCATGGATGCAGCACGCAGCCTGCCCACACAGTACAGAAACGCACAGTAAACAGAGAATGGCTGCAAGTCGTCAGAGATGACCAGTTCAAGGCATGACCTGCACGTGGAACTTGATGCGGCGTAAATAGAAATGAAAGCATCGTTGAGAATTGCACGCACCGTTCAACCTCGACGTCGCCTCCAAATGGCAAATCGTGAAGGATATCTTGCATCTCATCCATCGCCATTGGGTGCTGCTGGGAGTCTTCGAGCTCAGGGTGCTGCGCGGGTCCTTCCGTAGTTGCCCGCGGGGCGTCGACATTGCGTTGGTGTGCACGCTCAGGGCTTGCATGGCGGCGCTTGGCTCTCTTGGATCCCTTCTTTGTGAGTTGGGCATCTGCAACTCGCTAATGCAAGGCAATACGCTCAACAACGACCAATACGAACGTTTATCACCCGCCATGCTAAGGCAATGATCTCCGCTTGGCTGACGCGTCGCCGAGATGCGTTGCATCGTCACACCCTCTCACCCACCAGGACGATCCATGTCGACACATGAAGGTGGGCTGCGCAGACATTGTTCACGCAAAGCGTGCAGCTGAGCTCCAACGCGCAGCCTGCCCAGCTCTCGCACGTGGCTGGGCGCGCCGGCCAGCAGACCTGCCGGCAATTCACTGCCCAATCGCTGCGGCAGCAAGCCACCTGCAGGCAACGAACACGGCTGACGTCAAGGCCTGCATGTAACTCAACGAGGTGAAAAGAAAGAAAAGAAGCAGCCAGGTTGGTTGGCAGCTGCCAAGTGGCCAGTATTTGGCGAGTTTGAAACATTCCAAAGTTGGTCTATCACGGCAGTCCCTGGCCATTTTTGCCCCACTCACCAGCGTTGGCCAGGGCCATGAGGGTCAATTCTGAGAGTGCCCCGGCCCCAGGCTGATCAGCGGCCAGAGCAGTAGGTGCAGTGCGGGCCCTGCCGCCCTCAGGCCGCCTGACAACCAGGGCAGATGTGTCCATGGTCCACTCCCGAAACTCCTGTCAAAGTGAAAGATGGCAAAACACATGGTGTGGTTTGAGAGATCATCAAACACAGCTCTGTCGGCCGGCATGCTGCCTAACTCTCAATCAACGCACAGCTCACAATCCAAGGGTTGCACCAACTATTCGTCTACTGTCAAGGGCTGGTTGCGCTTACAACAATTCGCTTGTGAATGGGTCTTTGACTCAGGTTGTCCCCCGATTTTTAGTTAGATTTTGCTCAACCAGTGCATATCATTGTCAAGATAGGGTTGTGCTTAACCAATGCATTTCCCCCACTGTCAAGGTTAGTTGCAGTTGATCAGTGCACATTACTACCAATCCAATCCAACAATAGATCAGAGTGGTGAACAGCACCTTTGCCCTGACGAGCATCTCCTCCGGGTCGTCCAGGGGCAGGGCAATAGCCTTGGCCTTGCGCTTGGCAGTGACCACCTGACACGTGTGCCACACAGGCACCAGAAGCGTGTGCCAGTGCCATACACAGGTGCATCATGCAAGGTAAACGCAACATGGGCTGACTGTACATTGAACGTGCTTTGAACAATGGTTTTTCAGCTGCTGTTGCCATGAGCTGGAAGCACAGAGACATGAGCTGGCACTTTTGCGCTAGGTTTGTTTACTTGCTCAGGGTAGGTCAGGGCGGTGCCGATTCCTTTCCCTGTCATTCGACGGCTTCCCTGACCTGCACGAATTGACCAGTGTTTTTGGCAGTTTCTCACCTTGTTGGGTCCTGCGGCGACGCTTGCCTTGGCCCGGCCCTGTGCAGCCCTGCCCCTGCGCTTGTGAGCCTCCTCCTCCTCATCCTCACTTGCAAGCACCTCCTGGTCCTGTGCAGGGGTTTGAAAACACATCTATGGTACGGAAAGAGCAGCTTGTGGCCAGAAGGAAACGAGTCTGCTCGTGGGATAGTGGCTGGCAACTCAATTGCACAGTCGTGGTATGGTCGTGGATGAAAGGACGTGGTACAGAAGCAACGCAATCAATGTGTGACATTCACTAGCGCATCAGCGTTGCCATTTGCTACTTCAATTCAAACGCCATTCACCTGTGATTCAAACTTGCTCCTCAGTGCTTCGGTTGCCGCCTGTCGGGATGCGCTCTCTTGCTGCTGCTCAGCCTCGTTCAGGGGCACCTGGGGCAACAAGGCGGAAACTCGCACAGCTCAATAGCACATAGCCGTGGCAACACAAGCAGTGGCTGTCAATGTACAGCCAGGGCAGGCACTTGCAGGGCTCACTGGCGCGCAGCTGTGCCAATACAAGGAACGGAGGCTGTCGAGCCAACATACATCGACGATGCTTGCCTTGTGACATTCAGATTTGACCTCGGTTCTTGATCAAATACTCAGATTTCGTTCTCAGTTTTTCAGCTTCTCTAACATATGCAACAACCCACATATCCCAGTCGTTCCTGGGACACACACACACACTGTCCTGCATGTGCCCACCCACCTCCATTTCCTCCTCAGCCAGCAGCTCCCCCTCCTGCCCCTCCTGTCCCTCCTGCCCCACAGGTGACGTGCCCTTGCTTCCGTCGGCCAGCAGGTCAAGGTCCTGCTCCATGTCCTCCTCGGTAGGGGCAGAGGGCTCGGCGGCAGAGACGCAACGCACAAGCGACTGTCCTGCAGAGTTCCACACAGCAAACATGCCGTGTACATTTGTGCTTTGATACAACATTTCTGTTCTGTAGCATGTTGGACGAGCTTGCATAGAACATGCATGATGTCAGCAATACTACTAGGTCTCACTCCTGCAAACACTTCCCTTGGACAATCCGCTCGTGTCCCTTCAGCCCCCTTCAGGTCAATGTTAGTCCTCTAGACCCTTGTTGCTTGCCAAGTCTCTTCTAAAGAACAGTTGCAAATGTGTGGACTACACTACTAGCTCTCATTCCGCCAAGCACTATGCTGCTGACCCCGTGGACTCCATCCACCCACCCTTGCTGCTCCCGTTGGCTGTAGTGCCCGTGGTGGCCTTTGACCCCGCCCTGCTGCCGCTCCTGTCCCCCTCAGGCTCCGGCTGCCCCCGCTGTGCGCTGCCCATGGGCTGGTGGAGGTCAGCGAGATCGTTCAGGTGCTCATCCAGCCCGGAGGGGCCAAGGCCAGCCAACTCATCGGCCAGAAGTAAGTCATCACCAGCACCTGAAAGCACGTGCAATCACTTGCTGTGTCAGAGTATTCAAAGCTGAGATTCTGTTGTAAAGATGAGAGCAAAGCCCTTACATGACGGCCAACCTTTGCCTGAGCCAACATTCGAGTGCTGTAGCTGTCCCAGTTGTGCTGTGTATCCCCTCTCAGTCACTCATAATCCCTTCAGATACACACGTGTCTGAACGCATAGCACAAGCTTGAGCACAAGCTCAGGCGCTCACTTCAGGCAACCAGCTGGCCACACCCACCTGCCATTGCAAACAGCTCATTGGGGTCCTCCTCACTCGCAGCCAGGGGGTTGAACGCACGACGACGACCCTACAAGATGCAAGGCATGCAAAAGATAACATGTGAGTGCAGGCAGTTGTGCATTTGAAGCGTGTTGTAAGCATGTGATTTGTGGATCTGACACCAGGTGCGGGTTCAGGGTCCATAGGGTGCATGTTAGCACGCCTAGCTGCAATAGGCGTGGTATTCTAACGGGCAGGCATGGCTGGGATACAGACCACTTCATCAAATCGACGGCATGCCCTTCATCAGGCCAACAATACAGGCGTGATGATGAGAAGTGAACACAGCTTTGTGGCCTCGCCTGTCCTGCCTGTTCTCCAATTCCCATACCTGAGCAGCGCCCACAGGCACAGCTCCTCCACTCAAGACACCATGAGTACTGCCGGTCACCCCTGCGCCAACACCCACAAGCCGGTCCCACACAATCGTCGGTTGCGAGCACAGGACTGCAACTGCTGGTATCTGGCGCTCTTGTCATGCGAACAATTGCACCATGTAGTCTCTAACTGCAATACTGAAAGCGACTCTATGATTGTATAGCCAGCTAACTGCTTCTGATGCTCCACGGGCCGGTGGTTGCATTGTTTGTACCTGTTCCCTGTGTCCGGCTGCTCATTGCTGGGGCGGCAAAGAGGTCTGAATCCTGCATGCAAGGTCAAACGACGGTCGCTAATGAATGCTGCACAGGGCAGCATGGGCCTGCAGTAGCAGCTCGAGTTCACCACGTGTGCGGTACTACTGCCTGGGCGGTGCTGTCTGCCAGCAGCTGCATGTTATCTGCTGGCACGGGCACTTGCAACGATGGCATATTATGCAACACTTCCAGTTCTGCCGCTTGCAGCCTTGTCTAACTTGCTATTTCATACAAGACTCCCAAAAATCGAGCACATGTCGGTCCTGCAATCAGCACTTGTTTCTGCCGCAGCCAGTCTTGCCTCACCTGCAGTTATGCCATCAGCATTCATCATCATCCTCACCTGCATCTGTGTGAGGTCCACAGGCATGCCCAGGCCCATGCCCAGCTGCCTCTGGGTGAGGGGCGGCATGTTGAGGCCAAAGGGCACGCCTGCGCCCTGCGCCAGGGCGTTGTTCAGCCCATCCAGCATAAGGTCTTCCTCGTCCAGCAACGTCTGCTGCGCAACCCTGGAGTGGAACGCAAACAGCACAAACAGCAAAGGGTGTACTCCTGAAGGGTTGGCCTGCCTTGCCAGCTTTGTTCCCTGCTTCCGTTTTGCTTTCTTGCTCAGGGTAGGCCAGGGCGGTGCCCATCCCATTCGTGTCCTCTGATGGCTTCCCTGGTGTAACTACATATATATACTCCTGATGGTTCATGCCACAAACAGAAATGCATACACAAGGATAAAGCAATATGCATAGTGAAGGCGAGGATCATTTAATCAACATGGCATCTGTACAGCAATGGCTTCCTGAATTGTACAGCTTGACCTGGATGTGAGTGCACAGCAGAGCATGGCGAGCCAAAGTTGCATGCCTTCCCACGCTCACTTGTTCTTGGCTGCCTTGCCCTGCTTGAGCGTGGCCTTTGCTTGGACAACAGGCTGCGTGTTCATGGCGTCCTTGACTCGCTTCTGTGTAGGCAGTAATGGAGTGCACAATCGAGGTGAGAAGGATGGTACTTGTAGCGCAGCAACACATGCGCTGGGCGTCTACATATAAAGATGTTTGGTAATGTCCTGACCAGCCTGGGCAATGAGGCACAGCACAGGGTCGTTTTGCTTGTCAGAAGACGCTATTCCAAACAGCCATGGGTAGACCTCCACGCCCGAAGCAAGCTAGGCAGGGACGGCAACACAGCACGCATGCACCCACCATCATCTCTTGGACGTCCTCTGCAAGCGGCATGCAGGCAACAGGTCACATGTCAGAAGCTTGGCCTACAAATTGGCTTGGGATTCATGGGTACAAGAACAAGATGCTGTGCCGTCTGAAGCAAGTTACAGGTCAGTCTGGCTTGTACTCACCCCAGAGATAGTTTTGCTGCTTGCTGAAAACGACCACCACACCGCCAACGAGAATGCCTTGCAGTCGCAGCGAATGAGGCACCTCCGGGTGCATCACTTCATTGCTGCACAAAAGAGGACGTGACGTGATGAAGAGATAAAGATGCGGCCACTGCGCTGTGCTCGCTGTCATCGACCGCGCGAGAATGGGCCTTGAGCTGTGCGAAAGAATCAGTACGAGAGTCTTACCAGATATCCTGCACGCTGATGCCCATCAGCTTGTGTTTGGAAAGCTTCTTGCCATGTGCCACCATCCTGCGGGAGAACAAAATGCATACCGGTCGGAGATTTTCAAATGACGCCTCACAATGTGCTGCGTGTTGATCGGAGACGTACCAGATGGCGCCCAAAGGGCTCCTCTTGCTTAGAAGGTCAGCGGAGAAGAACATTGTCGCTCACGCTTCTGCATTCAAACGCAAGGAACGGAGCCTTGCCCTCGTGCGAGTGGCCTTGAAAAGTCACGGCACTGCACGCGCAGCGTGGTGTCAACATCAGCGAAGGGCTGGTGCAGGTTTCCAACAATGTTGGCACACCGGGCTGTGCTCCTGATTTTGAAAGTCACCATAGGGTTTCCATTTGGTGCCATTGGCACGCAATACCAGAGACTCGGCGCACCTTTGGCGATAATTGAGAAGTGGCGACTGGCCGTCGAGAAAGCGACAGGTGTTGCAACACAAGGTCTGAACTTCGCGGGATGGCTCCGCTGGCAACGACTGCTACGCCAATGCTGAAAGCGCGGGTGCAGCGCTGCTCCAGTGTGCGCCCACGGCCCTGTGTGAGGAACAGGGGATTGCGCAAACGCTGCCCACTCGTTTCCAAAATGGTTGATCACTCGTTGGAAACGTCCGTGACACGTTGGCGCTTCCTGGGCCTTGCTGAGCTCAAGTTCAGCTGGGCTCGCTGTCCAGGTAGACACCTGGGCGCAGCGAGACCGTTCCGACAAGGGTTCCGCTCCAACTGAGACTCAAGCGGCGAAGGAGTGTCATGCCCTCACCTTGTTGTCGAGGTCCATGCTGCTGGTGAGACAGACACGCTATAACCTCTGCTATTGCTAGGCATTGGCCTTTCACGTATATAGTCAGGGAATTTCCACCTTAACAGATTTCGCATGACCACGGTTGACATCACAGCATTCAATTCGTTTTACCTTGCCTTGACTCAAGTTTGCATAAAAAGCACAGCATGATGAAGACCATTTGCAGAGTGTAAAGGATCGCCTGTTCAGTGGCTAGCTACCGGCACAGCTGAAACCAACCAAAGGGCCTGACAAACACAGGCATCACGTCAGCTTGCTGGAGCAGCCGTCACGGCAGGACAACAGCCGGAGCCATACCAGCACGTAGCATGAAAGGCGGTGAGACACTTGGCTCGTGGGGCCTCCACAACTTACAATCGCTGAAGCAATGGCAGTACATTAATGAGGCCACGCTGTGCTTGGCAGCCAGCATGTCCCCCTTAAGTACCAGGGTCCACGCAAAACGTCAGCAGAGGCCAGCATTAGGACAAAATCGTCCAGGCCAACGAAGTGGGCCATAAGAAGCTTAATGCACGTGCGCATGCTCATCCTGTGTATTGAAAGCACGAGATCGCACCACATTTGCTACTTATCATCATGTGCGCTGATCTAATTCATTTAACGCAAGTTCTCCCTGCGGAGTTGCTTGAAGTTGCAAACCTCTTCACAGAAACCTGGTCCTTTCTGAGTTGTACGCCAACTCGTGTTGGAGTTCAATGCCGACTTGATCATGAAGAGCACAAGTTGCTGGTCTCAGTCCTAGTATACAATCAACAGGTTGTCAACGCCAGAATAGAAATAAAAATCACCACGAGCTTGCCGGCAAACTCAGCAGTCAGTCATTGTTTTGGAACTGCCTTGAAAGATCATTGATGCTCTCCAGTGCGACCTGACAATCTTTTGGGCATTCAGTGGCTGAGGTTTTGGACTGATGCCTGAGATCGCCAGAAGGCATCCCAATCCTAAACGCTTGAAAACCCAGCAATTACCCAACACCGCCTCATCAGAGGTACTACAAAACCGTACCAACCTTGTACGTTTGACGTAAGTGTTCTCAATGACCTATGCCTAACCAAGCAGCAATTTGTTCTGTCCGGTTACTATAGTTCAATTTTGCAACGTAGCAAGCGATTGTGCGCATTGGAGCTGCTCGCTGAACTCATGGCGTTTCCTGTCCAGCCAACCAAAGCCCACAAATGCGCAAGCCGCAACGCTCATCTGTAAAATCAAGCACGAGGTCTGCTCTACCTAGTTGTCGATGTGCTACGTATCTGCGGCTGCTTGTTGATCACAGAATAAAGGTAGAAACGAGCCTAACTACCATTGACTGCATCAGACCTGCCTTGCTCACTAGGCCACAGACAACCCATGCTAACAGCCCGCTTGTGAAGGCTCTTCAGAGGAGGTGCATTGGTCTGTTGAGCCGCTGACAGCCAGGCTTGCAGCTCTTGCCCCAGCATTCCATACTAATGTCTTGTTGCTGTGAACGCTCAACAGTGCTTGGCCCGCCTGTGAATGGGGAAGCTCACTTGATCACCCAGCCGCACACCCAAAATTCAAGTTTGTACAAGCTCCTTACGGGTGGTGGCCCTTGCAGCTTGGGCTATGCCGTCCTAAGGCCCGACCAATCAAGGTGGAGGTAATTACCCAGCAAGCCAGTCAAACATGGCGTGCTGACCCTTTCAGGCACGCCTTGACCTCTGCAAGCTCAAACGAAATGCTTATAGTAACCCGGCTCCTCTCACATGCGTTGTGACGAGGGTACAACCCACATTACCTTCTCTGGCGATTGCTGCCGCCGTTGCACTGGCGGGTATGGCCTCAAAACCTGCACCTGCTGCTGTGGCACCTGCCGTGCATGCGGCACACCCACTTGAACAGGCTGTGGCTGAAGTGGCATCGCCCACTGCACAGGCTGTGCTTGGACATCAGGACGCCTGGGGCGCACGGCAGGTGACATTACCTTGAGTGGCAGTGCTTGCTTGCCTGCCGCCAACTGCGATTGCATCATCGCCAGCTGTTGCTGCTGCTGTTGTGTCTGCCTCCAAGACCTTCCAGCCAGCTTCCAGTTTCCATGGTCAGCTGAGTCATCGTCTGCCTTGCCCTCCTGGTAACCTGAATCGTCATACATCACGTTGATGGCCACAGGCTGGGGCCTGGCAAGGGGAGACTCGTGACTGCCTGGAATGACCAGACTTTGGCTACTATTCTTGCTGCGGCTACCTGAGCAGCAAAGGAATGGAACGGCATGCCACTTGTGACTCGTAATTGGGCTAATATAAGCGGGCTGATCCATAGCAGGATATGAATGTCATGCGGCCATAGCAACTGAAGACATCATCATGATGTGGTTTGACTGCAATGCAGGATGCAAACGCGCTTGTCGTGCTGCAGCAAACATCTCTGCCCTGCACAAGCAACCGTGACACAATGCTACTGGCTGCCAACAAACGTTACCAGCCCAACCTGCCTGTGCCCAGCCCACCATACACCTTAGCAGCCCTGCCTGCTCATCCCTCCTTCTCTCCTCCCAACACGCAAAATGAACTCTCTGGCCCATACTCTCACCGTTATACCTCAGGGTCAAGGGAGTGTCCGTGTCAGCTACCGTGCCAACCAAGCGACCATCCTCGTCATACACAGGCTTCGAAGCACGCGATCCAACCATGGCATCTTTGCCTGCTGGAGATAGCATCTGCATCTGCATGCCTGACGCCGGTGGGGCAGAGATTGGCGGATTGTCCTTGCGCATTGGAGCGAATTTCGTCCTGCCTGTCGGCTCCCTCCCGGAGCGGAAACCCACTGTCCCGTAGACTCCGACTGGCGAGAACATGCGCCAGCCTGCCGTCCCTTCCTTGCGTTCCGGAGGGTGCGAGTGTTGCCCTCCCAGGTACGTGGTGGTCTCAGTGCCGTCCTTGCTGTCAACGACCTTTCTCACGGGGCAGCTGGGGTGGGCGCAGGTGTACAGCAGCCGGCTGTGGCCCTGCTGCTTCAGAATCCACCTGCAGAGTACCAACAAAAAGTACACCCACACAATTTAAGACAAATGCAACCTCACCAGTGTCCATTATGCTGCCAACAGTGTAGCACAAGCCGTGTCAGAACAAGCAAGCCCTTCAAAGGATCGGCTCCCTGTTCTGACAAGATCACATCCCGTCCCCTGTTCTGGGGTGAGTCAGTTGTGAGGCCTTATTTGCACTTGTCACCCGTTCTGGCTAAGAATAAACTGAGAGCCAGCAGTCCATGGCAGCAGTTCTGTGTGCCAGTCCGGTTATGTTGGTATTTTATGTGACTGACTAATGCGGATAGTTTCTTCGGTCACATTGAAATACCGTTTACCAACACTCGAGGCCACTCTGTATTGGAGGGACTCGACACACACTCACACTAGGACACAGCCTGCTGTACCAAAAAATACACACGTCACCACACGGACTCAAAAATTGTCCCAGAACTGGCAAACATCTTGTACATCTGGCATCCACCCAAATTTCACCTGTAGTGACCCTGTGGCACCTGGGCCTGGGGAGCCATCGCATCACTGCCAGAGGATACCTGCGAATTGAGCACGGCGTGGCCTCTGGGAATGCCCTACAAAAAGCAGAAACCAAACAAGCCAGCCGGTCCCGTCCGCAGCAGCCAGTCAATGACTCCATCATCCTGACATGTGTAGAAGTGCACTAAGCCCAGACTACCGCATGCATACAATAAGGGAGAGAGCAAGATGAGAACATGCTGTAGCGTCTGCATAGCCACACCTGAAAGGCCGCTCAGGCATGTGATAACTAATAAGGGTCAACCTTGCCCCACCTGTTTCTCGCTTGCCCATCTGCTCCACTCCCTTCGTTGCCTCAGGAGAAATGGATTCTCTCTGTAACCGTCGCCCGCCATATGACCCTCCATCTGTTCATCGTCATCCTCATCCCTATTCCCGTCCTGCTCCTGCGCCCCATACTCGTTCACCCGCTGCCGCTTGGCAGCCCAATGCCGGTACTGGTGCCGCATGCCCAAACCCTCGTCCTCCGCCTCTGTCTCTGATTCTGACACCCACTCATCGTACTGCTGAGTTCGCCTGGCCATCTTCCTACGCTGTCTGCAGCCATGCAGGGCTTCAAGCTCTTCCTTTTCCTCAGTCTCCTCCCGCTCTGATTGCCTACTGGGCGCTGGCGGCCGGCCCCTGGGCCCGCTTGGCCCAAATTGTGCCTGCTGCGGACCAATTCCAGGCTGCTCCTGCTCAGCTTGCATGCCCAAGCCCGGCAGTAAGTGATGCCGCATCACATCACGTTGCTGCACCAAAGGCCGCTCCGGTTGGGCATGCATGTTAAACCCCAGCAATCCCAGGAGCTGCCGCTGCCGCAGCACATCAGGCCCATGACCTTGGGGCTGATGCCGCCGTTGCATATTCGCCATTCGGCTTTGTACCCGGTGCTGTCGCTCTGCCTCTGTCACATGGCCATGCAGCCGCTCCTGTCCTGCTTGCGCCCCCAGCCCTGGCAGTCCCTGATGCTGCCCCACATGCGTACCCTGATGATGCAGCCGCTCCAGACCTGCTTGCAGTCCTTGCTGCCTGCCCACAGCTCCCACATGACCTTGAAGCGGCTCTCGCTGGGCTGGGATCTGGTGAATCTGCGGCTGCACTTGCTTGTCCTGGGCGCCAACCAACCCCAACCGCTCCAGACCAGGCTGTCCCTCACACCCATGGAGCCACTGCATACCGCCTTGCCTTTCGTAACTTCTCACCTGCTGCTTCTCACAATCCAACCGGCTTTTCTCTGGCTGTGCTGTCTGCTTGCTTGGACCCTTATATGGACCATGCCCCACCTGGGGCCCTGGCTGTGCTCCTGGCTCGCCTTGGCCCTGATCACCTGGCATTGGCGACAGATCCAGAACCAGCCTCTGCTTTAGTGAGCCCTGCCCTGGTTCAGGTCGGCCCGGTGCAAGTCGACCTGGTACAGGCCGACCCGGTTCAGGTCGACCCGTTTCAGACCGACCCGGTTCAGGTCGATCCGTTTCAGACCGACCCGGTTCAGACCGACCCGGTTCAGGTCGACCCGGTTCAGGTTGACCCGGTTCAGGTCGACCCGGTTCAGGCCGAGTCAACTGTACAGGGACAGCACAACCTGGCATTTGCCATTTCTGCCAAATGTGCCTTGTGCCAGCATGTGTCTGCTCCAGGCCGGCCTGCTTTGCTGGGCCCAACTGCTCCTTAGCCCCGGCTTGCTTCTCTTGCGCAGTCTGTTTATCATGCTCCTGTGGCTTACCTGGCCTGGCATTCGTATCGCATGCCTGAGGCCCACCTTGCTGCTCGTGCTCGTTTGGCTGGCCTTGTTGGCACTGCATCCCAACCGGCCTCTGCTGACCATGTAGCGTCTGAAGCCCCGCCTGTAATGCCTCATTCACGCGACCCCTCATGGCCTGTGGCTCCATTGGCCCTTGACTCTCCTGGCGCTTCATCCCTTTCTGCAGCACACGCTTCGAACGACCCTGCGGGATCCCTGCTGCCTGGACTTGCACATCCTTGTCCACATGAATCATCCCTGCCGGACCCAACTGCCCTTCATCCCTTGTGCCGTTGGCCCCAACGCCCCCTGCAACCTGCACTGGATGCGCGTCACTGATTTGGCTCGCATTGCGTTCACTGCCCTGCAGTGACTGGCTGCGTTTTGGCCCCATACAGCCCTTGCCTTTTATCAGCTGTGCCTGCACGTGGTTTACCGACTGCTGAGTCTCAGCCGGTGCACACACCGGCTCAGATTGTGCAATCACTGCCTTGGGCTGTACGTCAGTGCCCAGGCGTTCTACTTGAGCAGGCAACTTATTGCACTGCACTGCCTCCATAGCAGTCGGCTGTTGAACTGCTTCTAGCACTGGGATGGCACTGCCAGCTGGCTGCTGGGCTGGTGCTGGAGCTATCATCTGCAGCAGACTGACGGCTACTGTTGGCTCTGCGACTGAAAACTGGCAGTGTGGCTGCATTTGAGTTGATGCCAATGGTATTATGCCAGCTGGCTGCAGCACTGGCATGTCAGCTGGTGCCAGCCGCCCACTGCCAGCTGGCTGCTGGTTTGGTGCGCACCCAGACATTTTCAGCGCTTTGCCAGATGGCTGCTGCTGCAGCAGGTGAGCTGGTGCTTGCAACGCCATGCCATCAGGCTGAGCCGGCGCCTGGGATAGATGGACAGCTGGCTCCTGCTGCTGTATGCGTGCTGGTTCTTGCACTGCTGCCCTGAGTGGATGCTGGTGTTGCATTCGCACCTGCACCTGCCATGCGCTGCTGGCTGGCTGAATCTGCTGTGAGGCCTGCCAGGCAATGTCGCTCGGCTGCTGTTGGAGCACCATAGGTGCCGCATTCACCTCCGTAGCAGGGTGTGGTTGTGGCAGCATGTACGCTGGCCCATGCACAGCCACTCCCTGTGGTGCCTGGTGCAGCCCCTGTGCGGCCATCCTTAGTTCACGCTCCCGCATGGCCGCTATCTGCACACATGCCCCACACCACATCATCATGTCACAAGGTGTCAGACGCATCATTATGCACAAAAGCGACGCACCGCCAGAGCGTCCCGACATGCCACTCCGAGCCAGTGTAAAACAATAAACCAATGTCGAAGTGTTGAAAGCGCAACGACACGCAACCTTAGTCCGTGACAGTGTGAAAGAAAATCCAACAGTATCCACGTACAAATGCTCTGGGATTTGGATTCGCATTCAAGCATGCCGACATATTCTGGCAAGGGATGGACGCTGGGGATGCCTTGAATAGGCAGGTGGTGCCCACACCTACCCTAGGGTCCCGTGGGTTGAGGCGAGGGCGGGGCCGAGGTGGAACCTGGGCTGCCGCACCCATGCCCATGCTAATGGCTGGGGCGCCTGCCACGTTAAATGGTGCATGGTGGGCCATACCCACGTCCAAGGGCACAGCGTTTCCTGTGTCCAAGGCTGGAGCTGCTGCCATGTCCAAGGGTTGGTGATCTGCCCTGTCCGCGTCCAAGGGGCCAGCAATCACCTTGTCCAAGGCTGAGACGTGTGCTTTGTCCAAAGGATACTGATGGACTTGCACCACTGCATCTGGCTCACGGTCTACATCAAGCTGATCGCGCTGACCCATGTCCTGGTCTGGACCACTGTACGGGTCAGCTTGGGTTAGCTCGGCCTCAGAGTCCATTTTTGAAGGGAGCACAGGTCCTGCAGCAACACTGACAGCAACCAAATTGACAATCACACGACATGCTGGGCTCCTCCTGTGCTGTGCCGCATCCAGTTGGCACTGCCATTGCTTGCGATAGAAAGAAACCAGCCCCATCTTCTGCATCACAGCACCCATGCTCCACATTTTGACATGCACATGCCCAGCGGACACACATCCATGCACACACCACATAACCGTCCCGCGGAGCTTTGCAGCCTTGCACAGCCTTAGTGAGGCCCAGGTATCACCCGATACGAGTGCACCTGATAGACACATCTCTGTGGTGCACCTGATAGACACATCTCTGTGGTGCACCTGATGGACACATCTCTGTGGTGCACCTGAAAGACACATCTTTGTGGTGCACCTGATAGACACATCTCTGTGGTGCACCTGATAGACACATCTCTGTAGTGCACCTGATAGACACATACCGCATAACCATATCAAGCAGCTTCTCTGAGGTTAAGCTATTGAGAGTGCACCTACCTGAGCCGTCTGGCGGACCCTCCTCCCCCTCCTGCTTCACTTTCTCAACCTCCGCCGCCTCCTCCTCCACTGGCAATTGCAAAGTGTGTGTGTGGTGCACCAGGTTGTACTGGACTACAATGGCGTCGCTCTGGCTGCTGTCCCGCGAAACTTGCTTGGTCACCGCGCAGTTAGGATGGATGCAGTCGTACCAGACGCAGGTGACACGGGGCTGCTCGGACGGGCGACGCCTCCATCTGCAGGCCAGCACAGCATAATCTAGACTGACGTGACACGGTGACACTCAGATCAGTTCACCAGTGTGTCTGGCTAAGAACATTTGATCAAATGACTGATGTGATTCGTAAGCATTCACTGCTCATAGTTGACAAAGCTCATAGTTGACGTCACTTCACTGAATGTGTCACTTCCAGCGCACATGGCAGCCGGAGGCGTGTGCTTTGGTTACCACCTACTACCCAACCCTAGCAAGCAACTGGCAGAGGAGGCATACCCAAACAGCACTGCAAGCAAAGGCTCATTTGGCGTGAAAGCTGGCTTGACACAAATGGAACAAAGACTCAGCCAGCCAACCAACCAAACAAGCAAGCATCAGCTCATGCAGTGCTGCCTTCAGGAAAAAGTTCTCCGGCTGCTGCGTTGCGCTGCTTACCTGTGGCCGTCGGGCACCAGCTGCCTGGCCCGCTGACGCAGAGTGGGCCCGGGCGCCTGCAAACATCAGGCAATCCAGCAATCGTAAGAAAGACGAACAGGCAGCCTCGCGTGGAGAGGGCGGCCTTTGGCTGGCTGAATGGCCTTCAAGGTCTTGGGCATGCCAGTTTGCTTAAGCAGCTGCGTCAATGCCAGCACATCTCTGCCAGCATACGCACACTGGTACAGTGTGTGGGGTGAAGGTTGGATGTGTTAGCAAGTCACATGTTGGCAGAAAAAAGTAGCATCGTGTTTGCCGTATCCCAGCATAGCATCGCATGTGTGTAGAACAACGGGTGCACTTACCCCTGGCCCTTCACCAGGCTCTGACTCGGGCTCCCCAGGCTGGAGTGCTTGCTCATCTTCAGGTTGGGGTGCTTGAAGAGCGCCCTCAGCCCATGGCCCCTCAGCCTCCTCACCAGATTCACAATCCAGCTCATTGATTGGATCAAAATATTCCGTAGCCGCAGGCACCTGCTCAGTCCTTGGCTCTGCCTCAGAAGCTATCTTAGGGTCAGGGTTTGGCTGCATCTCAGGAGCTAAGCCATCCGTTGATAGTACAACTAGCTCAGGCTCAGGGTTCGACTGCATCCGAGGATCCAAGCCATCCGCTGCTTGAACAGCTAGCTCAGGTGCAACGCCCCGCCACTTGTGTCGCAGGCGCTTGAAATCGTAGCACAACTGGCATAGCACAGGGTCCCGGTCACCTGCAAAGGTCAAAGATCACCGACACTTTGCAGTGCAGAGCTGCACCACCAGCATCTTGTGCACCTGGTATGCATTTCCAGCCCGCTTGCCATAGTGAGCGCACACCCTGCCTCACCACCCTGGTGTCCTTTACGCACGCTCTTGGATCTCTGGCCAGCATTCCAACTCACGCACAAACTTGTCCCAGTCTTGACACCACGCTGTGCACCACTCCAACCATGACACCACATCTTGGTGACAGATAACACTGACCCAGTCCATAACAACAGCGTAACAACATCACAGGACCCGGCGTACACACCACAAACACACCAGTTTCAGTGTCAGCCCCAAAATTGTCCGCTCCGTGCGTGCAACATTACAACCTAACCAAGAGACACAACACCAGTGGTTTCCACAACACCACTGGTTCCAGTGCAGGACACAACAATTGTCCCAGAACTGGCAAACTTCTTCAACTTTGCAGGCACACCACACGCTGCTGACCAACAAGAGACGAGGCAGTGGTTTTACAGCTGCTGCAGAACTTTTGTATTTGTTACGCTCGCCCAGAGGTGGCATGTCGCCTGGTTGTCAAACTTCTGTTTGCATTCACAAAAGCCGTTTCCCCAGCCGGCTGAGAAGTAGGTGTGGGCGCATGATGCTCTCACAATCTCAGATTTTGCTGGCGCCCTCACTTGATCCACTGTTCCAGGATTACTCGCATGAATTACGGTTCTTTCCTTGCGCTCATCACCTAACCTCAGGCTGATCCTGCTTTGCCGTTTCCGACGCTTCAGGTTGCTTGACTGCGCTCTTGCCTGCTGCATCAGCTGTTGCTGTGGATGAGGTTTGCTGGGATTAAGATGCAGTGGCTGGTCAGTCCTCCCAGCCTGTTCCCACCTCGCTTTGGCCGTCAGCCTGCCCATCCCGCTCATCACAAGCCCCATGCACTCACTCGTTGCATGCTGCAGCACGACCTTGCTCAAGCAGTCGTTCAGCACATCAAAGTCCTTCTGCTGTTCCTCCGAGGCCTGCTTCTTGCTGTCTGTGACTCGCGTCAGAGCTTGCAGGAGCCCCGCCACGGCATATTGAGCCTTGATGTTCGCAGCCCCACAGGCACAGCATGTGCGGGGTGGGCCAGCGGGTGACGGTGGCCCGTGTGCCTGCACAGGCAAGGTCCCAAGCGTGAATGAACACCTGAAGAGCTGTGAACAACATGCAAAGGCTGGTGAACAACATGCAAAGAAGTGCACAAGCGCCGAAGGGTGGCAGCCTAAAGTCCCCACGATCCAATTTTAAACCTCAAGTGTTGGGCGCCAGCAACTCCACGCCTCGTGATTCATTCACGTTTCACGACAGATACAGCAGGCCCTGGATTGCAGCCTACGTTCCAAGAGCGCCAGCAAGCCTTGGCCCTGGCTAGGCCCATACCTGGCGCGTCTTTGACAAAATGATATGTGTCACCCTTGGTGTGCCGGTTATTGTTGAAACAAATGGTGTCTTGAGCAACCGTGCCTTTTGGTCCTAGCGCTGCTATGCTTTTGGGTTAATTGTGTTGACCCAGCCAATAACAATGCCAGTTTTGGGACAATTTGCAGTGGCGTCACTGGAACCCGTGTTGTAAGTGCGTGTTGTGGAGAGCAAGTGTCAGACGGCGCTCCTCTCCAGCTGTAAACTCAGCCTATGATTGCAGCATGACAGCATTTTGCGTGCAAGTGTACATGAGCTGAACAGTTTGTCCTCCTCTCACATTTTCCTCCTCTTCGCTGTGCTTCCACCTGTGACGGCGAAAGTGACAGAAGCACACATTGCAGCAAGCCGGCTCTCCACCGGCTATGTCCTCCCCTGCGTGTGTGCATGTGTGTTGGCGTTTCTTTACTGCGTGCACTTGCTTTACTGTTGCGATGAGCGCAGCTGTTATCCTTGAATATGCATTGTGCTGTCAGCAGCAAGAGGCATGTGTGAAAACATAACGTAACAGTGGGGCGTGAATGTACCCTTAACAGTGTATGTATCCTTTCTAAACTTTGATCACCTCCGCAAGTGGCTTGCCACATACAAAAAGTTCCGTTGGTCAGGTGGTTTGCTTGACTGAACTCGCAGCAAGTCGCTTGGACAGTTCCATTTGTCAAGTGGGTTTGGTCATACACAAGCTTGCTGCATGCCTGCGGCTCACCAAAGGACTGGATGGCTCGCAGGCGTGCGACCAACTCAGCATAGTCGGCTTTCTGCTCCTCCGTGGTGTCGACCTTGGCCTTCCAAAGCTTGATCATGTAGTTGAGCAAGGTGCCAAGATGCCGATGTGGTGTTGGTTTGGTTCCCATGCAGCAGAAACATGCTTTGGTCCCACGTATTGCCTTGCCCATGGGTCACTGCCGATGTCAGCCTTGTGATTGCGTCTTGGAGGTGGTGAAATGTCGCTTTCAGATGTCTGCATGTACATGATAGGATGGCTGTACACGCTGTCTGGCACATGTGCAAATTAGGATGAGACGGAAGCAGTGTGTCCAGTGCAGGGCAATACTGAGCTGTGCCAGGACAGCATCGTGCGTGTCAGAGCATCAAAGGATGTCGCATGCGCGAGTTACAGCTGAGGTGGGGCACACTGAGGTATGCAAGTCGACCAAGCTGCCCTATCGGGATTCACAACTGCACGCTACAGCGTACTATATGGATGCACACAACCGCGACCGTCAATGTTGATAGTTAACGCGAGGGTTGCCGTGAGAGTAATGCAATGGGAACATGCCCTCCATGCTGCAGATCACAAGCTTACCGATGTACGCTGCAATGCTGCAGTGCAGAAGGTCGGTGACAACAACGGAAGCTCGCTTGCCAGGAGAGTCCAAGAAGGTGCGGCGTTCTGATGCAATGCGGGACTTGCGCAACATGGCCATCCGAAAATGCCAATCTTGTTTTCAACCTCGCCCAGTAGGTTTTTCCAGATGTCCAGGTGTAGACGTTTTTGAAAACGCGGAAAAAAAAAGTTTGCCAGTTCTGGGACAGATTCTGCAACATTCCACTGCTCTGTCTGCCACGGCCATCATGCCGCAAAGGCATCCGGGAACAATGGGCTTCAGTCAGCCTCGTACAACCTACGCTGCCCAGGTTGCTCGCAAATCGGCATCAAGAATCCAATGCGCAACGCCAAGAACATGGCATACTCAGAGGTCGTATGCGCATACCCAGACAGGGAGGCTGCGGTGAAAGCCCTCAAGAGCGCTGCCTCATCTGCAGCTTCGTGAAGTAATCGGTTTCCTATTGCATGCATCCGAGCTAC
>QAXH01001095.1:0-10950 GCA_004335635.1 Chloromonas sp. AAM2 | reverse complement strand
GGCCGGGGAGCAGGGGGCCGAGGGAGCAGACGGGCAGGAGCAAGGGACGGGCCGGCTCGAGCTGAGGTATCCAGACGTGAGTGGGGTGCGGTGGTCCCCGGGGCGGACAGAGTGGCTGCAACGAGTGGAGCGGCGCTGATCAGAAGTGCAGCTCATGCCAAGGAATTGCCTGCAAGCCGCACCTATGTATCACAGACTCGCTCGTTTGCTCTGCGGTGTGTCTCTCGGTGTGTCTGTCAGCATCCCACACCTGTGTCTGAAGAGTGCTCGCACATGATGCATCCTGCAGCCTGTTCTTGGTTGTGATTCAACTGTGAAGGCTGGAAAGCTTCAAGGAAAGCCTCTTGCTGTTCTGCCTGCTGTTGGCCCCTTGCAGTTCTGCACGCTGCTTCAGAGCAAGGGCTCTACTCCACCAGTGGCCGTGTCTGGCAATCCACCCGCCAGAGCGGCACAGAGTACATCAGGCAGTGAGCTCGGTCCTCCAGCCCTGCCCCTGCCCCGCACACCCTCTAACTCGCATAAGATGCTTGCGGCCATTTCCGACGTAAACCGGCCCTCTGAGATTCAGGAGCAGACACAGACAGCTTGTTGAGCCAGGTTTGGTACAGGAGTGACACCGCATGTGACACGTATCTGAACATGATGACAAGTAAGGCAGCCGTTGACGCTGGCTGAAGGAGTGGAAGGCAACATGCCAATGGAGGGTTGAATGCGTGCCAGCAGGAAACTCCTGTCTTGCACGGGCTGGAAAATGAGCTCATTCAGTGATAGGACGCCCTGACTGACGCATGCACCATTAGACGAAGCATTGCATGTGATTGAGAGGACTGGCCGTTTCTTAAGTGGGACTTTCACAGCGTAACTAAGGACAGGTATCCATGGCATCACAAGCCTTTGACACCGCTGCCCTGTGATGATTCTGTGGGGTAGATATGGACTTTCACCACTTCATCTAGTTGCGAACATCAAGTTGGACTACCTCCCCAGGGCTTGTTTGGACTCAGACTGTACATAGGTGGCTGTCATTCAAACCTTATCGCAAGAGAACGGTACTTAGAACACTAACACCAGGACGCCAAGGACATGACTCGCGAGTGACCACCTTGCATTACCTGGGTTTGTGTGAGGCTTGGGGTTCACAGGCTAGGTCAAGACGAGGCTTACTCAGCCCAGTTCATCTAGTTGCAACCTTGCTGTCCCACGTAGGCTGCCAACCCGCCACTCATCCTTAAAGTCTGCTTCGCTAGGTTGCAGGGAGAAGCATACAGTTGCGACTGGGTGCTCACCGCCCTGGCGGTGGCGAACTTTGCGCATCATGCCTAGCAGGCCAGTTGAATCAGACAAGAATCGCAGAAAAAGCAGGGTGATGCAGCGTGTGATTTGCTGCTTTCAGGTGGCAAGGTCACTTTTGTTGCTCAGGGTTGGTTAGGACGGTATCCAGCCTCGTCTCTTGCATGGCTTGCTGGCGTTCACGCCCGGTGCATGTGGTCACCGTCATGTAATCAATATGTATACTTTATCAGCACCAGCTGGCGTGTTAGTAAACTAGCGTCATCTGCGCTACAGTCCTACCTGGCGTTGATTTCAATCCCTCTAGAAGCCGAGTCACTGCTGGCAAAAATGTCCATGTTCATGTCCATATGCGAGGTACTATTTCATCAGCATCATCATCACAATGGTTCAACCCAGGCTGTCTGCAGGTGTTGTACGACGTTTCGATTAGCAAGTGTTTAACACCTGTTACCTGCCTTAAAGTGTGCACCTTTACTTCTACCTGGCTTGCTTGGTTCTACACAGCTCTGTTTAGGTGCTTGCAAAGATCCAGTTTGTCGGACTGTTTTCCGGCTGTTTTTCGACATGTTATGGTCTCAGCTGCTGCTCTCAAAATACCTCGTCACAGGAAATGTCGGGGAGCAAGGACACACAGTAAGGTACTGGTCTTACACATATATACACCAACACACTGTACATGTTCATGTTTGTCCACTGTTGTACAACACCATTTGCTGCATCCAGTACAAGATCCAACAACACAACCTGTAATGAAATACTTCAAACCGTGGGAAAGTGCTAAATATACACACCTTAGAGGAGGCTTGCAGGCAACAGTCCTGCACTCAAAAGTTTATACTCAGAAAAAGACGACTTGTTTTGTGACTCAACAGAAGCAATTCAGCATCGCACCAACTCTCCATCAGAGGCACTGTGCCGTGATGACAAACGTGTCCGCTCTGCCGATCACTTCACCACACTACTTCACTTGATACTAAAGCAGGGGTAAGTGGCACAAGTACTTTACTCTGGCTGGTTACCGATCTTGATCTGCAAGGCACACATCCACATGCACATGTCATGGACAGTGCATGGTCAGAAACAAGTCACTGAACAGGAGGAAGTGGCACATTTTCAGTCTGAAACAAAAAGGGGCTGACTGAGCAGCCGATTGGAGATTCTGGTTTGAGCACATGCTGGATGGTGCTGTGTAACATGTGATAGGTGCAAATGTATAAACTATCACATGGTGTGACGTCTCTCACCAGTGGCTGGATGAACCACACAATGTCCTTGTCCTCGGTGTATTCAACAAGCTCCTGCAGGTGCTTGCTCTGGTAGTGCTCAAAGAAGTCCTCCATGCTGCACAGAGTACGAACAAGGCACGGTAGGGAGATTAAAACTATGCGGAAAATAGAGACGTCCGACAGTAAAGAATGAAACAGCTTGTTGCGTATGACCAAACACGTGCAGCATACAATATCAAATTACATCAGGGGGGCCCACATGGACCGTGTGCAAGCACTAGCAAGCCATACAAGAGACGAGGCTAGATACCATCCTAACCAAGCCTGGGCAACAGAAGGCAAAGCACTGTGGACAACTTCAAAACGCAGAGCGAAGTACACAGAAAGCAAAGACTGTGGACAAACTAGGGCGTATTGGAAAAATCTGTCAGACATGGGTTGAGCAGGCGCAGCTAGAAACAAAGGACAGGACAAAGTCTGGGTCTGAGATGGCATCCGTGTTAGGGTCTGGCAGTGGGTAGGATGGCTGACAGGTGTTTGACGTCATTCATCATCGTCATCACGGGGCGTTGCGTGGTTCAACCCACAGTACTGCAGCTAGACACAATCTCTCAAAGAATCATGCGCCTGACAATCATCAAGCCAAGACAGCTCTCTGGTAGCAGGGTGCACAGTTCGCAGGTCATAACTAGCAACATGGCTTCAAGTTCAGAGGGGCGTGCAGCGCTGAGCTGCATGCAAGCTATGGATCGCACCCAGTCCTACCTGTCCCATGTGCCGTAGGCGTAGTAGCGTGTGTTGTCAGTGGCAACCTTCTTCAGGCTGCAAAGCAGGCAGAGGGTTACATGCAATGACTCGGCTCAACACCATGTCCCACACACACTGCACAGTCTGCGTAGTTCCTGACACAACCACAGCACGGTCTTGGGGACTATCTGCATCTTTTCTCAGCAGTAGTTGCTTCACACACAACAAACAGATGCTCGGGTAAAATTCCATTCAATAATTGTATTTCCATTCAATGATTGTGTAACTAGCACACGTCAGTGCATTGCTACTGGGGTGCAAGTCGTTTTCTGGCCCCACCTGTACACCCTGTTGCCCTCCTCCTTGATGGTGTCCTCGGCGGCGTCGATCCACGCGTCAGTGAACTTATCACCCTCTCCTGGGGGCACCTGCACGGACAGGCGCAGGATCACGCACCAGCAAGCAGGTGAGCAAGAGTCTTTGACACCTCTGTCGACCAACAAGTCGAACAGAAGACAGTCCAGTATCATTATACAACATCATCATACTTACAATGCAAGGGACTGCTGGTGCCAAGGTCGGGTCTAGTGTAATGAGCGTAAGGAATTGCAGCTATATAAAGTGCACGTTGCAAAGCTGCTACACTACTTTACCATCTCCTGCATAATCTCCTGCATAATCTCCTACACAAAGCATTGCCAACCTACTAGCTCGCACATGTTCTGCAATCAAGTGTTGCACCATGTTGCACTGCGTGCAGGATCCGTCTTGTGGCAATGAGGGTCACACTCACAATGAAGGTGAAGAGCACGTGAGCCAGGCTGTGCTGCTTCTTCTTGTCCTGCGCCATGAGTCACCACGAGCAGACAATCAGTTGCTTGCCAAGTATTTGTTGCACAACCCAAGCTCAATGTCAGCAGCTTCAAGTCGAGCCAGGCCAGCTTGCAGCAATGTTCTCCAGTCTTGGATTAGATCTGTTCAATACGTGTTGTTCTGCTTACCACGGCGTTGACCTTGACGCTCCTGTGGCGCTGCTCGTCATCAATCTCCTCGCTCTCGCACTTCAGGATTTGCAGCTCCCAGCGGATGCCGTGCTCGTCAACCCACTACAACGCATGCAATACGGTTCACATGTGCTCAACACCTAGGGTTAGGGTTAAGGTTAGGTTTAGGGTTAGGGTTTGGAAGTCGACCCAGCTGCACGACACTGCTGCTTCGTGTAGTTGACAAAGTTGCTGGCAACTTTATTAACCCGTGTGTCCACTCACGTCGGCAAAGTCCTCGAAGTGGTCGGAGGTAAAGTGCTCGCGGATGGCCTCGTGTGACTCCCACTCGCCTGCATGTCAGTCAGGCAGTCACAACCAATCAGGCAGGTACCGCAACTGCTCGGAATGTAGCAACTTTCGGACAACTGCTCGTTTGACCTCGTTGAGCAGTCTTTCTGAGATGGGGAAATTGCGGGACACATTGGCAAGGCAAGGCAAGGCAAAACGAACGCCCTACCGATGGCGGACGCATGGCTGGTTGATACGACTGGAGTCTGCCTACTGGGGCGTGCTGTATCAGCTTTGTGCAGGATAAACTGCTCCGATGGAACTGCGATTTTCTCACACAGAACACTGACCGTAGGAGTAGTAGATCAAGTTGTCCAGCTTGGTCTTCTTCAGGTCAAAGACAACGTTGTCCTCCTCTTCCTTGTCAACATCCTTCTCCAGGTCCAACCTGCGAGCACACCAAGCTGGAGACTGATGGGATCACGATTACCGCGAAGTTTGGTGAAAAAAGCCGGCATGATCGGCGTACCATTGCAATTCCCACATTACAAGGTGGCGCAATGCTTATGGTGCAAAACAGGAGACGCGACTTCCGGATCCAAACCCTAGTGCCCGCACCAAACCCTAGACAGAATAATCTCAGCATCTGAACGCCTGCAAGCCAATGTACCACTCACCACTCATCCTCAAAGCCGTCTGCTTCGCTAGGTGGCACGAAGAAGCGAACAGTTGCAATTGCGTGCTCCTCGTCGCTGTCGCGCTTGTGGTGGCGCATCATGCCCAGAAGGCCCTGCGAACACGACAAGAATTGCGAAAAGAGCGTGGTGAGGCAGCAAACGACCTGCCTGCGTGCCTCCAGATGGAGAGATCAGTCAAACAGTATACCAGCTGTCGTGTCAGAATATTTGCGTCATTAGCACCACAATCCAACCTAGCGCCACTAACCTGTGCGGAGTTGTGAAGGCCTCCAGGGGCAGAGTCACTGCTGGCAAAGATGTCCATGGGCATGCGTGCGGCGCTGGCCAATGCCAGCGCGCTTGCCACGAGCATGACGATTGAGAGCCGCATTCTGTGAGCGTTCAGATGCGCTATACCAGATGCCTATCCTCAACTTATCTTACAAGCAGAGCACAGTAGATAGACTCTTAGAAATCCAGTGTGCCTGCCTGGTGCAGAGGAGCGCCTTATTGCAACCCCATCAGCGAACAAGTGTGACCGACATTGTGACCACGTTTTCCGGAATTCACGTTCCTTCTGACGCATCAGCAGTTGTAGCCACGAATGGCTGGCGTTTGACCCTCAAATCGTTCGCAGCAACCAGTGGCTCAATATGATTCTGTGGCAAACGCTCATTCAACAAAAAAAAAGACATCAACACTGTTCAAAAGGTCAACACTGCTGGCATCTCCAAAAGGTCGTGCATTGACAAGAAGCATTCTCAGAGGATGCGTTCATCAGGGGCTGACCTCAGGTTCACAAGACTTCTCATCTGCTACCTGCACCCAGGGTGTCGAAAGTGGCAAGTGAGACAGATGGCACAACATTGAACACAACTCAGCACAGCCTCAGACTGCGTCCCACAACATCCAATCTCGTAGGGTGCATCAACGAGTGCAATTGAAGGTGTGCCTGCAAGCAATCTTAAGGTCATGGACGCAGATTGTAAGCCGAACAACGGTCAAAAAGGTCAAAGGGGCCAGCTGGCCTGTGCGGTGAAAATTTGTATCAGTCTAGAGCATCAACACGCGTGTGGGTGGATAAGGTGTCCACAGGAACAGTGTCAAGGTTTAATCCTGCGAGTTGCAATTTATGGTCCTGCGTGACGACCGGACGTCTTGTGCCGGATGCCTCAGTATAGGACACATCTGGTATGAAGCTCCACCATGGGAAGGCCAAGGTAGTAAAAGAAACGCTTCTCAGCAGGGCTGTAGGGGCGACAGCAAGTGTCATTTGCAATTGACGCGCATATGTCCAACTGTTTTATTGAGCCGTGACAGTTTGCCTGTGCACATGGACAGCCAGGCTGCCAGGGCAATGGACCCCGGTGTGTGTTGTAGCATTGATTCAACTTGGGCAATCAGTTCACCTTGAGTTCATCTCGGTAGGTGACCTGTGGGATGATAGCCACAACGGACTCACCACCCCTTGCTGACACCGCTAAATTTCAGGAGAAATCTTCTGGTGTGCACTCCCTCCTTGTAAAAGAAAACCAACCGGACAGGCCATTCGCAACCACAATTCAGCAGTCAAATCATCTGTTACAATGCTGTGCAACCAACTGACTGCCGGAGCAGCAGCCTGTGGTGAATATTGAGCGGTGGGGTGGGGTGGTGGGGTTGAAGAATGCGAGGCGGCCAGGTACGCATGCTGTCCGCAGCATGCCAATACCAGACTGCTCTGCCACGGTGTGTTGTGTGTATGTGTGTATGCCCTGTGTGCTGTGTGTATGCCCTCGTACACCTTTGTGTCGGAGAGTGTGTCGGAGAGTGCCGTGCCGCTTTGTTGTCAGAATGGACTAGTAGGCGGATGTGTACCACCATCTAGCCGTTGCCAGGCCCGAAAGCACATCATCTGCGCTATCTTCTAACTGTGTTGCCTTATGCGCGTGTTGTGTTCTGCTGCCAGCTGGATGAGATACATGTTGGTCAAGCACGACAGCTTAGTCACGTGATGTTGTCTGGTTCACGTCATGGTTTGCACCTGTTCCAGCAGAACGGAAAGCTGCATTGAGAAGCTGCATATGCTTTGGTGTCTGCTACAGTCTGTTTTCACCTCGAGACGCCTGGCCCCACGGCTCAGACAGGAATTACATTACTGCATCTTACAACTCGGTATGCAATCTGCATCGTACTATCGCACTGCAACTCCACCTCTAAGCTGTTGCTGCGGCCACTTGCACATTGGCTCAAACGCACAGCTCTTACACCGACACCAAAGCTCTCGACATTGGCAACACAGAACGACGGGCACAGGTATGAGTGACGTGACACAGTTGTATGCGCTGCACCCCAGATTCATGTGTCTCAACCCATGGGCTCAACAGCGCTTGGCAACTGCCAACCAAGAAATGGATAAAGCCTCAACAAGAATGAATGGACAGCTGCAAAACTGGTTGAAGCAACAGATGACATTGGAAGCAAAATTTCTACATGAAGCCGACGATGAATCCCATCAAGCCTCGCGCAGTCGGCTGCTAGTAGGGCTCGCTGCGCTTCACTCCTGGGTACCAATGCGCACCATGATCTGCACAGCAGCATCCAAGACACAACCGAGGCACTTGCCAGTCCGCAGCTTTCTCAGCAGTTTACACAACGTGCCAGACAGGCAACCATTTTTGCAGTGGCCATTTCCAATGCTGTTGACTTGCAAAACTTGGCATTCCGTAGCGTGACACGAAGTGAAGGTCCACACATCAGAACGGCCGTACTCATCAGCAACAACAAGCGCAACTGCTCTGTGCACACGCCTGACATCCTCCATGCAACCACCTGACATCGATGATGCTGATAAGCTGACTTGCTCTTATTGCACCTGCACATCACAGGGTGGATTGATCATCATGCCAAGCCAAAGCGTTGCTCACCAGTGGCTCCCTGAACCAGAGGATGTCGTTGTCCTTGGCGTAGTCCAGCATCCTGTTGTGGTGCTTGCTCTCAATGTGGTCAAGGAAGTCGCTCATGCTGCGGCACAACATGCACGTCATAACATCAGCAGATATTACCGCAGGGCACCGGATTAAAAATATAAAGTATATGTTGCTGTCTAGACGAGGACAGCCGCCACAAGGCATGGGACGAGCATAACCAGAACCGATGTTAACAATGACTCGGTGCGTCAGTGGTAACAGATTTTCAGGCCCTAGCGACCTGTTGGCCAGAGTGTGAAGCCGACTTTATTTCACAGGGTTTTTGTAGCTTTTTCCCTGCTTTATATGCCAACTCCTCAAGGCTCTAGCATCAGGATGGTTCACATAGTGCTCACAAGGCCAGGCTGTATCATCTCACCACTCCCATGCGCCATACGCATAGTAGTGAGTGTTGTCCATCAACGACTTGCGCAGCCTGCAAGCACACAGCGCAAGACAGATCTAGGTGAAAGCGTGACCTGATCGCCTCTCACTAACCTAGGTAGATGTTGGTCTCTCCTACAGTGTTGACCCTATTCTTGGCTGTTGCAGGAAGTGGACCACGTGCTGGGCTGAGCCATGCCAGCACAACCACCACACCATGCCGGCACATTACGGAGGGCATCGTCCGGACCTGCTGGCAACAAGTTCTGCTAGCAGTTAACTCGGAGATGGGTTCTCGGGTGTGACCTACATTAGGCGGCATGTGTCTAGTGCCCAATGAAGCGCTGCGGCTGGGGGGTGGAGGGCTTGGCTACCTCCCCAAGGAGGTGGGTGGCCACTCACTAACCTGAACAAAGCAAGCTGCGGCACCTAGAACTTCAGATGTTTATGTTAGCGAGTGCACTCACAAGAACATGTGGTTGCCCTTCTCGCGAATCGTCTTCTCGGCATGGTCAAGCAGTGTATCGGTCAGGCCCTTGCCCTCACCGGGGGGCACCTGCAGAGGCACAACGCCATGTAACAGGGGGCAACAGCTAGGCAGAACAGCCCAAACTCTTATCGTGCTTGCACACATGTGGCAAATTGCCACGTGTCAAATAAGGGGTATATAAATGGAGCACATGCTAACCATAAGATCTGCTCAACCGCGCGTCCATCGAAAACAATTGTGCACTGAATTCACTCACGATGAACCTGGTGAGCACGTGGTGCATGTTCACGCGCCTCATGTCCTGCGCAGGCATACAAAGTTGCCGAACACATAACGTTCAACCGGAGTGAGAGGATCACTGGAATTTGGATTCAGACCAAGCCAAGCCAAGCACGAATGGTCCGCCGAGTCGAAGACGGCAAATCAATCTCTTGTACCATCGCGTTCAACTGTATGCGTGTTGGCAGCCACCCACCACGGGCCCCATGTGCATGCGACGCTGCTCCTCGTCCATCTCTGGGCTCAGGCTCTTCAGCATGTCCAGCTCCCAACGCACGCCATGCTTGTCGACATACTGCACAGCAGAGCACAGAGGGCAGACATCGGATAACTGTTCATACTGTACAGCAGGGCAGCAGACGACTGTCGACGTGCTGCACAGCAGATAGCAACGTGCGCTCTATCCTGTTACACGTCCAAATACATTGGAATCGCTTTGTGCAAACAGCGCATTGCACTGGACTGCCGACACCGACCTCAGCGAAGTCCATGAAGTGATCGGAGGTGAAGTGCTCACGCATCGCGTCGTGTGTCGCCCACTCGCCTGTGTCCGTGTCAATGACATTGCGTCAGAATCCGCACGCATGAAAAGAGCATCAAGAAGCGTTGACAGTGGATTCTGTGCGACAAGCCAAAGGGAGCGCAGCGCACCGCAAGACATGTAGTTCAGGTTGTCCATCCTGAACTTCGTCAGAAAGAAGCCCATTGTGTCACGCTCCTCTTCCTCCGTCACACAGTTGAACAAGTCCTTCCTGCGTGACGAAATGCCAGGCGAAGACAGCCCATTTCTTGTCCAGCCAAACAAGCAACATCAAAACAACACAAACCTCAATGAGACAGCTGCTGAGTGGGTCCATTGATCAAGCGGCCCAGCTTGCACCAGGGGCGAATACTCCTGGCGTACACAACGTGCTGCGGTGCTTGAATCAGCCACGCCTTATTGTCACCCACCAGGCGTCTTCAAAGCAGCTGGCTTCACTCGGGGGCACGTTGAAGCGGATGCAGGCATGACGGTGCTCCTCTCCTTTGTGACGATGAACCCCGCGCATCAAGTCCAAGATACCCTGCAGAGCGACAGTTCTGTAGAAGCTAATCACAAGGGCGAAGATGGTGATGAATGAAAGGTTTCTTGTCAAGCCCGGTAAGGCATTAGGGTTATTTGACGACAGCTGTCGCGTCATCGTGTTTTGCGGAGCGACCCTCACCTTCAAGCCTGCGGCAGCCGTCTCAGAGCTTGCAGACAAATCCATAGGCAGCCGCGCGGCTCCCGCGGCAGCCATTGCGCCGGCCAGGATAAGAACGAAAACCAACTTGCGCATCTTGGACGTTGATTGTGCAGACAGGTGTGCGAACAGGTGCAGACAGGTGTGCGAACGGAATGTGTTTGTTCCAGCGGCAAGGGCAGTCGATGTGCTAGCGATGGTGAGGACAAATGGTGAAGCCGTGCGTATCGCTTGTTTTACTTTGGTGCCTGATTCGTAACGCCAGCCTCACTGCACGTTGTGTGATCGCCCACGTCGACTCTTGCGTCACGCACATCCACGTTGGAGCTGGTTATTAATCATGTCATTAATCACACATACGGTTAACCGCGAGGTGACCATCGCATGTTGTGGTAGACGGTGCATTTCC
>QAXH01001090.1:463-17650 GCA_004335635.1 Chloromonas sp. AAM2 | reverse complement strand
TTTGTAGAACAGGTTTCACTGCCAGTACTGAGCCAATTACCACAGCACAACACTGGTTCCAATGGCCTCACTAAAAGTGTCCCAGAACTGGCAAACTTCTTTCTTTTTGTAGCGCATTGTGTCATTTTCACCATTCAGATACAAAGCAATGCGGAACGGTAACTACACTCAGCTGACCCACAGCACAACTGTGTCTACCCATGGGTGACTTGCCCTCAGCAGACGGGGCTGAGCAAAGGCTTCTGTGTCTATTCCCTCCCACTGCTGCCGCACACGATTGCTCTGTTGCTACTTGTTTCTATCTCTCGTTGTGCAGCGCCTGCCGTCCCGTGCGCCCTGCAGGTTCTACATGTTCCCGCAGAGCATCGCCACGGCCACATGCACTCGCATCTCCAATGCGCTGGGGGCCGGCGACGCCCGGGCGGCCCGGGGCTACTTCTGGAGTGCGCTGAGCATGGTGGCCGTGCAGCAGGTGGTGCTGGCCTCCGTGATCATGTGCTTTGCCACGCAGCTTGTGGAGTTCTTCTGCCCTGGGGACGCCTCACTGCTCACCATAGCCCTGGGCATCGTGCCTATTGTGGCATGCAACACATTGGGTGGGTCACAGAGAGTTGACACAAGTCATGAAGCCCTGTAGCTTCCTGTACTGTCTACTCAGTTTAGACACCTTGACTGTTACATCCATTCCTAACATCAACACTAGATGGCAATGTACCCGAGTCACTCGCTCGCCCTACAAGGGAACCAACGCCTGGTGATGGGATGATCGGGGCATGTTTGTGTGCAAGCTCAAAGCAAGAGCGTCGCATGCCAAGTTAGTCATAACAGATGTTCTGAAGACGGTCAGCATGCTTGCTTTACTGTCAGTTGTGATGTTGCGTGGTGTTCATGCAGCGGACGGCATGAATGTAGTGCTGAACGGAGTGCTGCGAGCGTGTGGGCGGCAAGCGCTGGGCGCCCGTCTGCAGCTGTGCTCGTACTGGATGGTGGGCGTGCCCCTGTCCTGGCTTCTGGGAGTCAAGTTGCAAATGGGCACTGCGGGGTTCCTGATGGCCATTGGCGTCACCTCCTTCGCGCAAGCCACTGTGTGCGGCATGATTGTCAGCAGGTGGGCAGGGGAGGGAAGGTATGGTTCATGAGTGGTTGATGGAACCAGACCCGTTGTGATTGCATCTCACTCCTACATCAGGGCATTTTGAATACCACCTGTGACTGCTTTTTCACAAGAAGGAAGGGTATCCAGCCCGTCCAACAATCATGCGAAGGATTGTGCTCAGAGGGCGCTGGTGGCAATATGTAGCCACGGATTAACAGGTCACAAGCGTTACTCTGACTCTGACTTCAAAACCCACACCTTACAACGCTCAGTCAGTCCACAGGTTTTCCACATGAGCGCCCAACAGTCTTCCCAACAATCTTCCCAGCAGTCAACAGACACTTTCAATTTCACGTCATCCAGAATTACCTCTGTGCAACTGCATTGCATGGTTGCATTTTGAGATAGTGTCTCTGGCAAACATTTGATGATTGTTTCGTCAAACCATGCTGCAGGTTCAATTGGTACACTGAAGTGACCCGCTCCCAGAAGATACTGGGTGATCTAACCACTGCGTCCACACGACCTGATACAACTGAACAAGTGCAGCTTGAATGACCGAACTGACAAACTCTGCCTCTGCGTCGGCAAGCTGGGCCTGACCTGGCTGCCACCCGCAGCTGCAACTTCTGATTATTTTGCGCATCTGCTGCTGAGAGTGACCGGAGCCATGTCGGATGTCATTGACACGTGTTCATATGACACGGCAGCTGCTCCACTTCACATCTATTCTTTTAATGCTTTCAGTTAGACTGCACAATAAGCATGAGCCAAATTTTGATGGAGGGCCTGAGAGTGGCTCTCATGTTGACTCATCAGCGGTATGTGCCCCCTTGACATATTAGCGTGAATTCCATTGCCAGGCTTGACACTGAGCCAAGGACTTGACAGCTGCGTATACCTCATCTGACTGCCTCGAGCATTCTGCCGGATATGCATTCATGCAGCACGTTCAATTCTAGCATGCGCCTGCTGCTCCATGGTTGCACTGGGTGCCCACATAAGTTGGCTGCATGTCTGCTGCCATGGTGTGCACATGAGGCATGATGCGTTGTGCCATGCCACACAGTGATCATGTCCTGCGTTGGATGGGCATTGACAAGCGTGAACTCAAGCATGAGTGACAAGCCCATGCCAAAAAAAAAAGAAGTTTGCCAGTTCTGGGACAATTTGACACGTTCGTGTGGTGAGGCGTGTCTGTGACTGGAAGTGGTGTTGCACGAGGTGTTGCTCAAGAACTGTGCCAGTCTAATGACGGTCTGCCCTGCGCTTGCGCTGCCGCAGCGTCTGCTGGATGAGGCCTTTGTTGGCCAAGAGATTCTCCACTGCTGCATCATCATGGACTAGCCAACCCATCTCAAGTGCAAGCTGCATGAACTCCTCATAGTGGCTGCCCTTGGGGCGCCCAAACCAATCCATCCAACGGGTTGTAGGGCTGTTGTGGAAAGCCTTGCTCTCGATCACCAGCTGTTCCATCCTCTTGTAGCCGTCAGTCTCCGCGCACAAGCCTTTGGACTGGCCTGCAAGTTCAGTGTGCAACAGTCAGACCTTACTGAGCACGATATTTCTTGCGCGCATCACCTGACCGAAAACCGTAAAGTAAACTGCGCACCAAATGGAGGTAACTCGTTCCGGACTATTTGGCTACCCTCACATGCACACATACACATGTTTACTGACGCACAAGGGTTCCTGGCGTTAATACAGACCTATTCACACAAACTGTCCCAGAACTGGCAAACTTTTTTTTTTGTGACATGATGTGAGCAGGGCAACCGGACATCGGCAGTGCTATCATGGCCGTGTGCACTGGGCCTGGTGCTTGATCAAGTGTATTCCTTCAAGCCCCAGCGGACTCGCATTTTCACATTCGATTGTGATTGCAAGTTATGCTTTACCTTGTATGAAAGCCTCGTCTCGCATAGATGCTAGGACAGCAGCTGCACCGGCAACTGATCTGATGACAAGTACGTACAGCAACTCTTAGGAATGTGAGACCTCGCCTGCTTGTCAAAACAATTATGCAATGCATACCCAAGCTGGGCAAAAATGCAACAAGCTTGACTTCAACCGTGTTTGTGGTTGAGAGGTGGTGCGCTGCAGTTGTGCATGGTTTGAACTGGTAACCAGTGTGGGAAAGGTCTGCGAAGGTTTACCCTTCTAGCCTTGACTGGTTTATATACATCTCGAGAGAGACGTACTACACTGGCTCCATCCAAAGAACTCGGACAGCCACCATAGGCAGTGTGGCTGGCTGTGCACCCTGCACAAGTTGGTAATAAAATAAGATCAGCTGTTCCATTCAGCTTCTACTTCATTGAACTGGTAATAATGTTCTGGCGGCAGCAACCACTGTTCAAGCTTTCGTACGTACCATGTCAAATGCAGCAAAGGTGTCAGCACCTGTAAGTTTGGTACGGCATGCGTACTCTCGCTCTGACAAGCATTACTCTCTTGCATTAGCCGAGAGCTGTTATTACTTATGCGTGTTACTGCTCTCTTCCAAAGCAGTCAATTTGCCTGCAACAACTTTGTCGCTTTGAATGGGCGTGGAATTTAGCATGTACGACGTGACCACATCAGTTTGAAACTGTTCCACGTTGAACCTTGGTCCAGCAGTGACACGTAACATAGAGAAAGGAATTCCTGGGAACACTGAGAAAAGGAATTCCTGGGCGCCACACTCGTCTGGGACCTTCATGCTTGCTCATACTCTTGCTGTGAGAAGGTTTCATATGCGTATCATCAAACACTTAGCAGGGCGAGGGAAAATCCACCCATGCCAGATGTTGTCAGTTAGCAGATACAGATGCTGTGTCCCAGCTGCCGACAATGCCCAGCTAGGCTATCCCTCTGGAGTTATCGCTGCCAGTGGTACAGGGCTGAAACGACCAGCAAGGTCACTAAGTAAGCTCTCCTTTCAGCGGTGCTCTGCGCGCTGATCAGGATACGTTGCTGCGTCATAAGTTCTACTTGCTTGGTGGTCAAGCGTCCGATGTTGTTCGCCGTTACTCAGATTGAAACGGGAACCTTGGGAACTCATAAATCTTGAATGTCAGCCCATCGCGCTGCACTTGCGGCAGACCACCTGTGTATCGACTTCACTCATTCACAGTCCATCCTCCTCTCCACCGCAAGTCCAAAAGAAGCAGGTGCGAGGAAGGTGCTGAAGGCTGGGCTCATTTCTTCGCCTTGAAGCAGGCTTGCCACATCTGAAGCTGTTGGTTATAACATCTGCACAATGTGGGCTGCTCCGCGGTGATCGCCTCTGCTGTTCATCATCAGGCCTCGCAAGGAGCCCACACAAAAACAGCAGCGCAACGGAGTCCTGGGCAGCTCATCAGACATGCATTAACCATAGCAGTTAACACGCGGGCACAAGACGGAGGATCCGGGGACGGTGTGAGCCGAGCTGCCTGAGCTCACCCTCACCGGCTCCGGACCCCAGCAGCCCGATCCTCGTCTTTCGTCTCGCATGGCTGCACATGATCACATCCATGTCATGTTCTTGTTGAGATATTTGACCATCGTCCCCGTAGTTGCTGGTGCAAGTCGACACCAAGGAAGCTGAGATCCTGTTGCGCTACACCTTGTCCGCAGGATGGCCGAAGCTGAGCCCTGCATCGTGTGTGACAATGGTGAGTTGAAAGCCCGTCTTATTGCGCGGGTGCAAGACGCGCAACCGCAGCCTGCAATCAGCTCGCGCTCCATGTCCAGCCTGGATCACCCACCTGTCTTTATCTGCCTTGCAGGCTCGGGCATGGTGAAAGCGGGCTTCAGCGGTGAGGATGCTCCCCGTACAGTCTTCAGCTCCATCATCGGCAAGCCAAGACACACTATGGCTATGCTTGGCATGGGACAGAAGGAGTTCTACGTGGGTGATGAAGCTCAATCACGCCGTGGTATCCTATCCCTCAGCTACCCCATCGCCCATGGCATTGTCACCAACTGGTAAGACGCATTTTGAAATAACGTTGAGCCCAGAGCACCATCTGCATGTAAGCCAGTCTTGGAGAAGGCGCTCAACATCTCAAGGTGGGCCTATGCTGTCTTGCATCTGTTCACTGCCGTCTTCAGGGAGGAGATGGAGGCCATCTGGCGTCACACCTTTGACAACGAACTGCGTGTGGATGTGAGCACTCGCCCAGTGATGTTGACGGAGGCACCAATGAACCCAAAGGTCAACCGTGAGAAGATGACCACGCTCATGTTCGAGGACTTCAACGTCCCAGCTATGTACGTCGCAATTCAGGCTGTGCTCTCCTTGTACGCCTCTGGCCGTACCACTGGTATCGTCTGCGATTCTGGTGATGGTGTCACCCACACTGTCCCAATCTTTGAGGGTGAGTGTAGCTTGAGCATGATTTGCACCTGGTACGCGACAGCAATGTTCGGCTAGTGACTTTGTAAGCAAGTACTGTCTTTTCTCGCTTGTTTGGTCATGCATTCTGAGCACCTCTTGATGATGATGATGATGATGATGATGTGTTTAACTTTCTTTGGCTGATGCCTTGTTCATTTGCTGGGTGGTCTGCTCAGGCTACTCCATGCCTCACGCCATTGGCCGCCTGGACATTGCTGGTCGTGACCTGACTCAATACCTGGCACGCATCTTGCAAGAGGGTGGCATCAAGCTTACCAACACAGCCGAGCTGGAGATTGTCAGGTAAGACTCCAGTCAGGTTGCTATCACAAGAGGGGAGCAATTCCAGCCCGTCCAATCTACAAGTGAAGGGGAGTTGGTTGGCTGGTTGCTTCAACTTGTGGTTAGCCAGTGAAGCATCACTTGACTGCTTGCACAAGGAGGTCTCCATTGACTGACCATTCAATCATGGTTCTGAGTGCAGGGACATCAAGGAGAAGTTGTGCTACATCGCCCAGGACTTCCAGGGCGAACTCGCGGCATCCACCAGCTCTTCAGCCATCGACAAGGAGTACATGCTTCCAGACGGCAACTCCATCACTGTGGGCTCAGAACGCTTCAGGTGAGAACGCTCAGCCACGTAAGTTCCATGACTTGTGACTGGCTCCTATGGACTCTGCTGGTGTGCGCTGCTATAAGCTTGCAGTCATAACTGAAGCAATTGGACGCCATGCAGCCAGATAGTTCGATCCGGAACAACTCATTGTTTGGTTTTGATATGTCTGTGCAGGGCGCCTGAGGTTCTCTTTGACCCCTCCCTTGTTGGTCTTGAGGCCAAGGGCATGCACCACCTGGTGCATGACACCATCAACAAGTGTGACATTGACGTCAGGAGGGAGCTGTACAACAACATCGTGCTGTCTGGTGGTACCTCCATGTTTGAGGGTATCTCATCCCGGTGGGTAAACAACAGACCACCAGTGCTTACACTGAAGCTAAGACTAACTACTGCATAGTCATTTTCTCTTGAGATCTGGATGATTTTGCAATATTCTGGATGATCTTCCACCAGCCCCCCACAATTATGACTGCAAGGCATGCATATGCTAGTTGACCAGTCTCCACTTCACTTGCTTGCGAGATGCTACGACCGGTGAATGACAAGAAGTGTCTGGTGCATCTTATACAGGCTGTTCAACGAGATCACCACTCTTGGGGGGACTGCGGTCAAGGTGCGCGTGGTGGCACCACCAGAGCGCAAGTTCCTCGTCTGGATTGGCGGGTCCATTCTATCATCGCTGTCAACCTTCCAGAGCATGTGGATCACACGGGAAGAGTACCTGGAGACTGGACCCAACATTGTGCACAGGAAGTGCTTCTAAGCAGCATGTCAAGCTTACCACATAATTCAAGCTTGTGAGACCCTTCAGACCTGTCAAGACCTCTCTGTGATATGTGTGTAGTGCAAACATTATACAGCCCGATACTGCGATTCTTTTGAGGGCGTTCGGATGCCTGTGCTTTTTGCCAGGCCAGGATCTCTGCCCATCCCTTACCCCACTCTTGTTATGAGTACAAATGTGTCAAGTGAGGAACACAGGCGGAAACTGGCGCGGGTATGTTGCTTGCGACCTATGACGTGATCTTTTCCACCCACGCTGGCCACCCTTTTTTTCAATCGATGGCTCGGATCAGAATAGAGACCATTTGTGGACAAAAGGTTGAGAAACTGGAGTTCCCATGAGCCACAGCACCCAGGTCTGCGCTTGCCGCCTCTGTAAACCCAGTGGCTCAGCTGACCTGCTTGACGTTTTCCCAGGAGTACGCCCAAAGTGTTCGGCCTGCCAGAAACTTGTGAGACCTGTAGCGAAACTGTCGTTGGCCATGCTATTGGCTGCACATTTCAACCACGCCTTGCACAGCAGACAGCCCACGGTCCTTCCAGACCTTGTGCCCTCACATCCTCCCTGCCCCTGCCAGATATACCGCTTTGAAATTTGCAGCAAGTCAAGTTTACGTCTGCGAGGACAGTCACCTGAACGATCAGTGCAGCCACTGAGCCATATGCTCTCAGACCACAGCCGGTTTTGTGGTCTGAGGTGGACATGGTCAGTCATGTGCCGGGGCCAAACATTTCTTTGTGTTGCACGCAAGGGATTGATCGGTAACAAGAAGACTTAGCTAACGTAATCACAAGTGCAAAGCGGTAACCGAACAAAGGGCACTATGACTACACCAGTACACCTACAACGCTCTCCACACGCAATCGGACGGACAATAAGCCCGCCACACGAGCACGAAAATGCTCGGTGACAACTGCGGACGTACTCTCCCCACAAGGCTTTTCATGCAACGAGATGGTTATGACGGTCGTGAAAGCTGGCTAGTGACAAATGTACTGAAAGGAGTCTTTTAAAACAAGCGGATCACGAACAGCACGTGCCGCACTACGTTGCGTTTGGGTGAGTTGCCAAAATATGCTCCCACACGGCATACGTATAGTATGTACATAGCTGTATCGTAGTCCAATAGAGATACAAACACAGCTGTCTAGATTATTTTGTTTGCCCGCCGCAACAATCCACTGAAGACGTCCTCACCGCCTCCAGACCAGATGCTAGCCATTGCCTGTATTCCAAGAAGACAGTTGCCAATCAAGTGACGTGGCTCCTGCAAGGTGATGATAGTTGGCCAGTCGCTGCAAATTAGTGCGAGTGGGAGTCCCTATCTGACTCCTTTGGATGTGTAATTGCACTCTTCCTCCTTCCCGCCCAACACCACCAGGACTTGATGGCCATGCCCGAGCGCTTTGACGGGTGCGTAGGCTCCGCCTGCTGCCACCTGAAGCTGGGGCAGTTACAGCCGTTACAACAGTTGGAGCGCCATGTAAACCTTTACTGAGATCCGGCGGTCTTGGCCTGTGTTGGCAGGAACCGGAACTGGGATTGCACCGGGCTGTGGTCGCCCAGAATCAGGGGCAAGCCTGCGGCACAGAGAAACGCAAGCCACAGACTCTTTGCTGTCAGCTGCCACTTGAGTGCTGCATGCCTACCCAACCCTGAGCACACAGACAGCAACAGCCTTAGTAGTACTAAACAACACAGAACCACCTGTTGTATCTGTTTTTGGTGCTGTTTCTCTCTAACCCTCCTAGTATGCATCATAAAGCACGTGCACAGTTACGGCACTGGCCGTTTTTGTTTCAGTTGTCGTGAGCCTGTGCAGCACTAAATTCATCAGTACCTGTTGAACAAAGGAAAGGAAGTCCTTTTGAGATTGTGAAGAGTGAGCAGCAAATGTGACTTCTCTCCAACGTTCGAGGCCACACTTGTTTCAAGGTTTGCAAGGTTGGAGTGTCATGTATGAAGACAATCTATTCCCAACCCAGCCACCCAAGGAACGCCCGGTACCCAAGGAAGGCTAAGGACATCGGGCGTTGAAAGGGGAAAAGCCATTGACCCACCGTTCTTTGATGAACCAACAATCACCACCTGCGGCGCACAGGTAGCCACGCAAGGCATGTCAGGCAACGTGCAGGTAACCATTCAACAGCGAGGCAATCATGCTTTGCACCCTGCAACTGGTGTTCTCGGCGCAGTGAATGTCCGGCATGTAATCCTGGGGGAGATGTTGTTTTCAGCTGCAGTGAACCATGAAATGCCAAGTAATGATGATGATGGATCATTTGCACACCTCGCCTTGGAACCACCAGCAACAACTGATTACAGTTTTCAGGTTTGTAATCTGCTCAAACAAACCTTTTACCCCTGTTGCGTGTCAGGAATTCCAAGGAGAGACCGGTATGGAAACTAAGGAAAACCCTGGCCTCAAATAAATTTTGTTGTAGACGTGCCTCAATGCCCCGTTGCATGACCAATGCATTCCTAGTTCACCGGCGCATGCAGAAGGAAGCAAGCATCCCCAACACGTACCCCGGGCGCCCTTGATTGCCAAGTCCTGATGTGACTAACTGGTTTTGAGCTGCTTCTTTAGTTGTCACAAGAAAAACCACAAGGGCTATATGACTCTGGGCGTGTGTAGAATGCAGGACGATTACAGTTGCAGTGGTCAGCCTGTGCTGTTGACTGCACACCTTGCTGTTTGTTGAAGACGCCAGCTTTTCGGTCGCCTCAATACCCTTCCACTCCAACAGAGCGTCACTGATGCCCTGCGGGAAGTAAGCAAGGCACGTGGCAGGGGTTTAGGGTTTATGGAAACGTGGCAGAGGTTTAGGGTTTATGAATACGTTGCAGGGGTTTAGGGTTTATGGACACGTGACAGGGGTGGGGAGTCTGCTGCTGCAAGCAACAAAGCATCACAAAAAAATAAATTCAAAAGACGGAGACACACTGATAGGGATGGGGAGTCACAAGGCAGTGGTCAAACCCCGAGGGGCGCATGTATCAACAGAGCATAACTGATAACCAGCAGGTGAAGAATAGAAGAATGCATTCAATAAACTGCGATGTGATTGATGGTTCAAACCACTTGCCGCAACTGACCTCTGAAACAATCTTCTGAAAATCCGAAATGCCTTGGGCCTCGATGCGTTTCCTCTCCGCCTCTTGCTTCTCTGCAACAAGAGATATGGAGCAACAGAAGCAGGGGTGTGTAATTTTATCATTAAATATCCAGTCACAGGACATGGGTCAGGCTGGGCAACGGCCCACCTATTTGATGCAAGAAAGCAAAACGAGGAAACAATGTGCTGAGGGAAGGCAGGGCACACTCAAGGCAGGCGGTCTAAGGTAAGCACTCCTTTGCAAGAGTTTGAAAGTACAGTATAAGGCCAGTTGATGGCAGGATTAATAGGGACTCAAGGTGGTGGTGCGGGATGCTGCATGGGTACCCAAAACAACAGATGAAAAGGCAAACCTGCCGTTGCACATCTCGCACGATTGCCATGTTGTCCGTGGGTTTGCAGCACGTGTTGGATGGGCCCGCACCAGCGCCTCCGTTAAAATGAGATCACGCGTAGATTTGGACGAGTAACTTGCATCCAAGATTGGATGATGACTTTGGGCGAGAGACGGCAAATGAGTTCCCAAGTGTTACCTGACCCTCTCCTTCCCCTTCAAGGATGTACCTTCCAACTGGATCAACATGGGTAGGCTGGGGGTGACCAACAACAAAAAAAAAGCCACGCCTCCAAGACACTTGCTTCTTACACTTCCTCCTACGTGTTGCCCTCCAATCCTTCCTCCCAACCCCCCCAGCTCCTACCCCCTGACTCCCGATCCTACCCTTGGTTAGAATGAACTCCATCCTCTGGCTCTCCTGCTCTGCCTTGAGCTTCTCTTCAATGGCTGTGGTCACCAGCCTAGGAAGGACAACCTGTGGGTGTGAGTGAGCGAGTGAGTGTCTTTGTAAACCTGTATGGATGGCTCAAGCATTCCCATGGCCCAAGTGTGTGGAGTGGGGGGAGGGGGGAACATGCTTCTTAGCATCATGGCCTGAACAGGCAACATGTTTGACTGGACCCTTCATTCCATTTGCAGTACACGACAGTGACACGCTGTCCAAGGGTTGTACAAAGAACTGCTCAATGGCAGTAAACACACACATGGGTGGCACCACTGGCTGGCTGATAGAGCCTCACGCCCCGGCATACTTGATGAGGTTTGGACAGGCTCCCAGGCCATCAACTGAGGTGTTCAGCAGCTCTTTGGATGGCTTACAACATGTAGAATGCCATGAGATGGGCTGCGGAGACGCTGTGCACCTTCACACGTCTATTCTCAGCTGCATGCAGTGCCTGTGTGAAACCCATGGTCTGCCAGAAGTCAAGTTGAACGACAAAAGCGACCTATTGCGGTGTCCTGTTGCTTCGGCGACCTCGCGCCCATCCATGCAGTTTATGGGTGGTTTTCCCTCCCGTTTACAGGCGGTGGGCTCAGGCTGCGGGGTGTCGGAGAAGGTTACGGAACGTAATTACGGCGCAACGCACGAACGGATTCCCACAAAACCTTGACTGCGTATATCGTTTCGGAATCAAGTCAGGCAGTGGTGCTACTGATGTGGCAAACACTGGTCTGAGGAAAACAATCTGTAGTCTAGGACCAATAACACAGTGTACATTTTCAGGGTCATGTGTGGTTGGTAAGTGGCATGTTGCTAGTTCTGATCAAGTGAATGAATTTGTCAAGGATCAGGCGCACCAGAAGAGCGAACACAGTGAGTGGCAGAGACACGGGTGTGAGCAACCCACGCAGCACTGGCATGGTGTGTGATGCGAACGGTGAAAGGGTGTAAGGTTTTGTTTTAAGGCAAGGTTTGTCCATTGTGGCCCCCGGCATTATGGGTCCAAATTGGAGAAGTACAACGTTCAACAGAGACTGGCAGGAACTCTGACCAGACCCACCAACCCGCATCACCTTGCGCAGCAGAGCCTGCTCCACCTCGATGCCGCGTGGGTTGAGCTTGGTGTTCAGGTGCTGGGCAATCTGAGGCACATGGCAGCCACGTGGGGTGGTCAGCTGGTCCGTTGGTTGGTTCACATGGCATCAGGGCATGCTCGTGGTCTTCCCACACAACTGGCTACAATGCTACCTCGGGCAAGGCACGAACTTTGACACATTTGTACAATGGAAAACGAAAAACGGTGCTAGAAACGAACACCGCAGCTCACCCCATCGGAAATCTCATCCCTTGCAGCGGTGTAGAGTGCCTTGGCAGACACTCGGCTGGTGAGCGAGCGAATTGTGGAGGTCACTTCAGGGATGATCAGAACCTGGGGAAAGGAGCAGAATGACGTAGCTGTTGGTTTTGGTTTCTGCGTTTTCCCTGTCTAGAAGTAAAGCAAGAAACATTGGGGCTTATCAAGCACGCAAGGCCAGAGAGTGAGCCAATCTTACTGTCCCGATCTGATGGAGTAGATGATGCCTGGATATGAATCGATAAGAATCGATAATCGTCCGGTAAGTTTGAGGTGATCTCAGGTGTGAGACAGGGGCCAGGGCGATTACAAATAGCTTCCATGCCATGATGGGGTAGCACTGCCGGGACGTTGCTGGTTAGCAGCTGAGACAGAGAGTTTCAAACTAAACAGCATCATCTTAGCAACACAAACCAGTTGGCAGAAAGCATTCTAAACCAGCAAACGACTTCAGAGCAGTACCATATAGTTCCGAGGCCGTGCTTGACAGGCGTTAGCTATTGGCCAGAACCAGTGCCCTGATTGGGCTGGAGCTGTCAAGTAAGTCACTCAAGTTTGAAAAAAGAACTCACCTCTTGGAAGTTGGTCCCCATCGTTATGTACACATCGCGTACCGCCTCATGCCTGACGTGGTACAGGACAGACACTGCAGTACATGGCCACTTGGAGTGGAGTATATGGCAATGCGCAGTGCATGGCAACGTGCACCACATGCCCTGGCAGGGTGAATACATACAGTTGCATATAGGTAATAACACACCCCTTTCTGACCGCGTGCCCAGGACGCGCACAACACGCGCGACATTGAAGTTTCAGTGGTATAGCTTGAATCAAGGAAAGCCGTGATAGGACATGGAACTGGATGGGCACACCTTGTGGTGTGTAACGCAACCCACAACCAGTGTGTTGTTAAGGCATCATTGTTTTGCATATAATACAAGCGCATTAACACTACCTTATCTTCCTACAGAGTTGAGGGTATGGGACCTCAAGCCGGGGGGGAGGAGTGCAACACACATAGGTCCCATGTGGGCTGACGACGGGTGCTCTCCGGAGCCGGGTTCAATCCCCGACACAGTGATATATACGCGCTCTGACTGTGCGTCTCAGACCATCGTTACATCATACTAAGTATTCAAACCTACGAAAACCAGACAAACACTGACGAAGTACGATTATTTCACTATTAAGAAATCTGCTTGTTGAAAAACACTGCCCCCAACGCACCGTCCATCTCCACCAGCAGTCCCTCCATGGTGGGCACCACCAGGTTCACCTCGAGCAGCTGCACACACACACACAGGCACGCACACAGGCATGCAGACACATGCAACACACTCGGGAGAGCATAGTATCATGCGAAATGCCACAAGACCAGGATGAGCATTCACATGCCTTGCCTGCCTTCCCTCTGTTGCCTCCGCCGCGCTGGGTCAAGACCATACAGTTATCGTGACAGCATGCAATTCAGACCTTGCATGTTTCAATTGACCTGCCAGCTCAAACAAAGCTAAGCCCAGCTGTGAAAAGCCTCAAGGGCTGGCCACCACCACTGCTGTTGCGGTGTGTCACAATCCCTCAACATGCATGTTGGGCAGGCCTGATGCCCTCTCTCCTTGTGAGAAAGAGCCCCAACCATCCAGGTATTGAGTACCCATGTGTCCAGTCACAGAGGCCCCGACAGACTCACTTGTGTTTTGAGTGAGAAGTGGTGCACCGAGGCGAACAGGGTCTTGAATTGCATGCCCGGGGACAGCGTGGTCTGAAGAGCTTAACAAAATCAAAGGTGTTTTAATCAGCAGCAGGGTTTAAGGCAGGCGAGCAAAGTCAGGCGTAGGCGCTTGATAGACCTGACTTCCGGAACAATAAGCGGTCTCCTGACAAAAACAAAAATTATTGTAGGTCGGGTATAGCTGCAATCTCCGGCTGACGCTGACATAAGACTGATCAGGAGCGCAGCACAGACGTTGCGCCCAACAGAGGCAGTGGACATGGCCTCTCAAATGCGAGTCAAGTGGACGATGTGGGACAGTGAGCTCCCTGAGTGTTGCCCCCCTTTTCTTTACACACCCCAGGCTACAATCATATTTGGGCCATCATGGACAATCGGTGGAAGATTGCTTTCTGCTTGAACAACAGCTTAGAGAATGTGAAATCGTCCCACGTTATCTACTTTACTTGTACCTAGATAGAAGGAGCTTACTAGGATGAGCCTGCGACACGGATAGCACAGGCCTGCACACCAGCTGGTGGACCTCTGCCTTGCTCGTCCTCCCCTGACGGCAATGAAGTTGTGAAACAGCAAGGACAACAGCCGGCGTTTTCTTGACTGCCCCTCCCTTTCCAAGCAGTCCTCCACGGACCCCAGCCGACAGTCTGATTGCCCCGGTGGCGCAAGAGGCGTCATTACCTTCTGCCCGAACAGACTAGATCCGAGGAAGATGTGACCATGACATATGTGCATGGCATATGTGCATGGCAGGCGTGAGCGGACATTGTCAGAGTATCTAGTGACACGCCAACACAACTTCTTCATCTTACCGGTGTTGCTGACACAGCCGCACCTTGAATGCATGGCCGAAGAAGTCCACCACAGACGAGTGGCCGACCGGTTGGCCCACTGATCACAGGGCGGCCCGCAAGGAACAGCACCAACACCACAACACAACCGATGGCCTGGATGCGGAACCTGAGGGTTGGAGAAAGAAACCGGGTCAGGGCTGCATCCAAACACTCTCAAACAACACCAAAGTGTGTCATGAGTGGAGTGTAAGTGGAAAGGAAACAACAAAGAAAGTCTCAAGTGTGTCAAGTGCCGCAAAATGTCGTCAGCCCGAGGCGTGACACTGTCTTAATCAACAGGTTCACAAGAGTGGGTCACAGGCCCCCGTCAGTTTGCTGTGTACCAATGCTACATGCAGACAGGCAGACCAACGTTACATACTGTCATGGAACTTTGGAAAGCCATTGCGCTGCATCTGCTCTTCATACTGAGGTTGGGTAGGGAGTAGCACCCCAGGCATTCATCAGTTACGGAGTGTCATTGGATTGTCATGTCATGTGTAGGGTGCGATGCCGTTTGACCCACACCAAGTACAGTGACAGTCAGGCGCCTTGGTAGCGCCTTAGTGAGTCGAGTACGTAAGTAAGGTCGTGATGGGTGGCTCGTACTAGGGTGTAACTAGGGCTGGTCTCTAAGCTACAAGCGAGACTACCAACCGGCGTCCAGTATCAGCGCATTGCAGCAGACATGCAAGATGTGCTCATGATTACTGAGCTACATCACAGGTGCCATGCGCAGGCCTGCCAACGGGACGCCCACCTTCTGGCCTGGTAGGCCTCTGCCTGCGCCTTCTTGCCCGTGCTGGCAAGTCCGTTCTCGACATCGTCCTTGGCCATCGCGTCTCCTTTACTAATGAAAAATCAGGAAGGGTTTTCAATTCTCCAAAGCAAGTTCCCAAAGGCGCACACTCAGTAATGTCCAGCACTAAGCACCAGTCAGGCGCCTAGCACTCGGTGCTCAATTCTTTGTCAGGGTTGCGTGGCCGCCACGTGCTGCAGGTGCCTTGCCGTGCCGGACGATCGGTTCCATGATTGCTTCCAATCCTGGTGCAGGGCATGTTCTGCTTTTGATAGGACTGCATGGTTGCCGGATCGTGCTATAATATGCGTGAGGGGTGGTTCCGTTTTTCGCTGATCGTCGCAGACAGTCCCTGATTGTGCTTGAAGCTGTGTACTCTTGCCCACTATGCAGTCAGTCCGGTGAGGGTTGCTTAGCAGGGCAAAAGAGGAAGGCTGTGCCAGGCTGTGATAGTTTAGTGATAGTTGAGTGCTAGTGAACAATGATAGTTGCCCAGTTGATAACGACTAGATCATGCTTCACCGCATGAGCATTAGTTTCTGCAGCAGCAGATCTTTTGGTCTAATCACAGCGTGTGTGGCAAACGTGCGAACATGGGGATGACGCTCAGGACAGGCGAATGCTGCTGCTGCTGAGGCGCTGACACCATGGGAGAGTCCCCCCTCGTCCTATTCTGGCGGGAAGGTGCACCGGCGGCCGTACCACTACCACCAAACACACACTATGACAGACTACAGTGATGGGCGTGACGTTTTGTGAACGCCAGCACATAATCAGGATCCAGAAGATGGTCTGCAGCGATTGAACCCAACCACACTACGCTCTGGGCCCAAGAATAACTTAGCAAGCAAGGAGGCGCTTCTGTGCTGCTTCAATACAGTAGTAACAACACCCAGTCCAGCAACAAAAAAAGATGTTTGCCAGTTCTGGGACAATTGTGTGTTTGAGTGCAGCTGCTCCGCTTTAACATTCTGCAAAAAAAAAGGAGTTGCCAGTTCTGGGACAATTCCTGTGTGGTGTTACTGAGTTGGTTGATGGCGTGTTGTGACCCAGTCATGACTTGTGTTTTGTGAGACTGGGATGTGGTGAAGTGGAACCTGTTGGTAGACGATACTGGTAACGGGTTAGCGCTTGAACACAAGAGAGTAACGCTCAGCCTTCTTTAGGGCAGAACAGTCAGCCACGCTCAGTCTCAGCTACCTCAGCTGCTGCCAGGAGACGACGAAACTGCCTAAGGTCTGCCATGTACTTGCTGTTGGTGCCGCTCTTGCCATCCGGCCTCTGTGGCGGTTTTGGGTACGGGAGGTGTGCTGGACCGCTGTGCTGTACTAGTATGCCACGCTGCATGGAGCACCAACGGCAATAGTCGCCTTCACTCGCTCCGCTCTGATGATTCAGACGGCGTTGCTCTGTGTCAATAGTACGACTCTTCGGCTTGTCAGCGCTGGCCGCTCCTGCACACCCACAGCACAACAGAAAGAGGGGTTCACAGAATGTTCGTGGGTCCTTTGTTCTGGGGTCGTGCACCTGACCGACCATACACATACATGTGCGCGCTGGCCTTAAGACCTGTTCCCCCTATTCAGCTTCTAGCCAGCTGTACCGCACCGCACGCACCGCACGCTTTACGGGTACTGATGTCACAGGTCTTAAGGCCAGGCGCCACAGAGTATACCAACCAGGTGCCCGACAACCCACACAACAGAACATAC
>QAXH01001088.1:549-16466 GCA_004335635.1 Chloromonas sp. AAM2 | reverse complement strand
GAGCCGCAGCCGCGCCCCCTGTCAGCGGCGGGAGGGAGGCAGGGGCAACGGCCGCTTGGGACGGCCCTTGCGGCCCCGCTGCCCCGGCCATATTGATGGCTGTGAGCGGATTCTGTGGGGCGGGGATGATGGTGGTAACGGCTGGGGAGGGGGGGCACGTGTATGCAGCTGACTGTAGACGAATGGCGACATAGGCTACTCTAAAACGGCCCAGGGCAGCCTGTGCCCGGTCCCGCTTCTGCATGAGTTGGTGCAGCACCAGCAGCAGCGGGAGCACCACAAAGGCGAAGAAGGGGAAGAATATTGACGTGTCCGATTGAAAACCCGAGTCCAAGTTGGCGCCTATGGCGATCATGGTGATGACAAGGGAGGCCCAAGAGGTCCAGGAGAGGTGGTACAAGGTCAGCAGGCAGGCCACCAGCGTATCAGTGATCTCTGTAAAGAGGTTGATGATGTGTAACCGCCAGTTGAGGAAGGTTGAGGGGCTGAAGGAGGACAGGCCACGAGAGCGCAGACTCACAACCACTCTGCTCTCCATGATGTAGGTTGAAGCGCGTGACTCTAGCCTCGAGAGATGATGTACTGCCTGGAGTGCTGTGACGCCGCTGCAGTCATTAGAAGTCCAAGGATAGTACCCCCAAGGTACTCGTGTACTTGAGCTGGTGCTGATGCTGATGCTGATGCATGACAGTTGGTCTGGCCAAGGTTGGGTGAGCGTTGAGCTAGCACCCAATTGTTGGCTGCTGAGCTTCTTTGTGCAAGCGCTTCATGTGTGCCTCATGTGTGCCTTTGTGCAGTCAAGGGAACGGCACAAAGTGGCAAGAAAGGTTTGTGGTTGCTGCCCAAGCTAAATCTCGACAATTGCATTGGTATAAGCCATTCTTAAAGCAGTGTTTGTTGTGCATCTGTGGCAGGCCACTGAACGGCCTGTCCATGTGCGCATAAAACCTGCGCCACGTGCGTGAGCCTCGGAGCGCAATCAACGAGTTACGGCGTCGCCTAGCTCATCAGAAGGGCCGACACTGTGCCGTCGCTCCGCTGTTCCGTGCTGGCCAAGCTGGCACGTCCTTACTCGGCGATTGTATATCGGCAATTGATTGGGCCAAGACAAGGCGTTGCCAGCCATGGCAGCTCAGGAGGGATTTCATACAATAGTCACTGCGCTGCCTCATAGGCTTCGCGTCATGCGGATGTACCGTTATGGCCTTCGGGAACTGCTGAACTGGTCAGCCAACAGGCATGAATGGTTCCCACGGGCACAGGCGCTGCGTTTGGAGTTTGAGAATAACAAGGCACTGGTGAGTGTCACCACTGCATCCAGAGCGGGCGAACCCTTGTCACCCTGCATGCTTGCAAGCTGCATGCTGTTGCCCTTAGCCAGCCCTGACGTTCCAATGATGCCTATCACAGACCGATCGTCAGGAGATCAGCAAGCACGTTGAGCTAGGGGAGGAATTGCTGTCACGGTTCAAGCACTGGGAGCCGCTCATCCGTGAGTGCCAGCATCACGAACACTGCGTAGCATGCAATCAGCTTCGCGCCAAGCGCAGGCTTAATGTCCAGCCACTGCACTAATCATGAGGCAGACAGCATCCATGCAGCATGGGACAAGAGTGAATTACACTCAATCACTGTCGTCAGTTTGCCAATGCACATCATGAGCTCAAGTTTTGAGTTTGTGCTTCAAGCCACTTACCCTCGCTGCACCGTGGCTGTGGATTAAGACAGCTGGCACCAAAGCCGACAGCATGTCAGCTTATGCTTCAGCACCAGCGTGGGTGCAAGGGTTGGCAGATCTTGATCTCATGATCACTCCAGCTTACTGTGCATCACACGTGTGTATGGCTGTGCAGGCCCTGAAGTGCCAGGTGGTACTGCATACGGCGTCAACCCCGAGCAAGATCGCAATGTGAGTACAGGAGGAGGAGGGGTGGGGGCCAGGCAACAAGTTGTTGTTACATGACCTTCGGTCTGCAGAGGATAACGGAAGTGGGGGAGGTCAAGTACAGATACCCTGTTGGTTATTACTGCCATTTCAGGAGCAGCAAGTGGTGAGGGTCCAGGCAACAGGGCGTGTGGGCGGTTACGCCTGGTCTGTATCTTATTCCTGGCCGAGCAGCTGAACATCGCTAGTAGCACCAAAGCTTGTACTTGACAGCCCAAAATGCAAAATCCATTATGCTTGCCTACCCAGTAATGACAACCAGCACGGAAATGCTGCCACAACATGTAGGCTGGAGCGTGCTAGAGTATGGCACGCTCAGGCAACAACTGCTGCTGATTTTATTTATGTAGGGAACGCTTCAGCATCCACAAGTGTGGCAGACAACTGCACTGCTCATTGCTTTTTGCTTTTCACTTTTTATGCAGGTCAAAATTCTGGTCAACTACGACTACATGGACGGCAACAAGCGTGGTGACTGGTAAGTGCACTCCGCTGAGTGGGAACAACTGGTGGCCTTCTAGACGTTGCAAACTGGTGGCAAGATGCGCACGTCCAGTTGCATCCTTATTGCGTCATGGGGCTGCTGTGGCATGGCCTCAACACTCCTTCAAATGTTTGTTGGACCAGCAGCAACCAAACGCCCACCAACACCTTGGCTGCATTGTCTGCATTTCAGGATGTAAATGGTACCCGAGTCTGCAACGTCCGCTTGGCTGGTCAGCTGGGCCAGAGCGGCTGGCTTATTCATAGCGTGCTGGGCAGCACACGTCACGCAGCCATGAGGAGATCAGCACATTTAGGAACATCATTGCCGCTCGTGCAAATATCAAAGCATTTCAATGCGTGAGGTTGTAGGAACGTTGTGTTTTAGAAACCTAATGACTACAATGCTTTGGATTGCCATGTGCCATGTCTTGTGTAGCACCTGGTTCGACTTCATGGCTGTGTACGGCGTATCCCTGTTGGCGCCTGCACAATCTGGAGAAGCAGTAGCAAATGTAACGCTCCTGCTGACTGTCATGTGGCTCTTGAAATGGTGAACTTGCATCAGCCTAGCCGAAACCGCATAGCACTGTGTAAACGCGATTCGGAGAGCCCACCTTAAGGCCTAGCAACCGTATCCATAGCCCTTGCTGTAAGGCCTAGCAACCTACACACTACATTCGCTATTCAGGAAAACTTGCACAACCTTTCTACAGTGAACGTAGTATTGTTGATTGACGATTAGTGGAAGGTAACTGATGATGGATGTCACTCTGACAGACAGGGGCTGCTTGTAACAAGGCAGCGTTAGTATGTATGGGACACATCAGACACCGCAATTTCAGCAGCTGCCTTGGAGTCTCTTGTGCGTGTTCATCTCAGCTGGATTTGAGTTGGCCATGAGAGTTGGATGGGCTAGCCCCATGAGAAGTTGGATGGGCTAGCCCATGAGAAGTTGGATGGGCTAGCCTAGACTGTGTACAGGGGAGTCGGAGAGCCCAGTTTCTGGCGGGACGCAATGGAGAGGAGTGCCAGCTCAACTTGTCCGTCAAGCTCGTACCGTCCATCAGGGTCTGAGTCGGCCATGAGAAACGGAGTGCTAGGTGAGGCACCATACAGTAACTGTGTAAAGGGGACACAAGAATCCCAGCAGGTACTGCATCCCGGCTGCATCCAGGTACTGCATCCAGGTACTGCATCCCACCAGGTACTGCAACGCCTCAGGCGCTGTTGTACCTTGGTGTACGCACAGTGCTCACAGAACGCATTGCAAGACAAAACATCCAGTCAGTGACTTGTGTCAACATGTGTAGACGAATTCCAATCACCAGTCCAATTAGCAGAGCTTGCTTCTGAGCTGATGAGAATAGTCGAATGCTGAATGGTAGGCAGGTTTCGCCAGGTATCCACGTTTCTGGTGGAAAGCAATGGAGATGGAAGGTGTCAGCCAGCTTAGCTGCGTGGTGGGTCGGGCCCTATTCCAGCATGCATAGCACCAGCATGATGTGTCGTCGTTGTCTTTCGTGGCGCTTTGCGGAGTGCAACCCTGGTCTCGGCTATGCTCTGACCTGGATGTGCCGGTGAACCACACTCAGTTTACTGTAAGTGGCAGCTGCGATGGCCCATGTCACATGCTTGAATGCCTATGGCGCCTGAACGCGTGGTGTGTCAGAGATATGCAGGGATCGTGGGTGAGCTAGCTGGTTGGAATCACGGGTGATGGTCCATGCACGTCTGCTGCATGAGTATGTGGATAGCCCTGGTAATCTCTCTGGTATGTTGACTGCATAGTCTGCCAAAAGCTTGACAGGCACTCTGCCTCAGCCTACAGACTGAGGCTGCGCAAAACCCGCCCACGGAAACGGTCGTGACCGAACCTGAAGTGTCGGCGTGGATGCTGCCTTTCGGCCTCTTTCCTGGCCTGCTGAACACCTCCCTGACGCCCAGGTAGTTTTAGACTCCCGCTGCACCCCCCCGCAGTTTGCGATCCTGCTGCAGTACAAGCGACCTGACCCGTCTTTCTTTGCGTCCACGCCGTTGCCCGCAGAAGCAGAGCAGAAATGTCCGCCGCTCTCGTGTGGCAGTGCGTGAGGGATAGCAACAGCTTCCTGCGCAAGGGCGTGAACAAAGTCATCTTCTCCGCGGAGCCTGGTAACCTGTACAACAGGCACAGCTACAAGTACTCAGGTGTGCAGCGGAAGCAGCGCATGGGACCCGGGCAGTCGGCAGCTGGCTGCGCAGTCGTTTTTCCCCGATGAGCAGGGGCTGCTCATGCAAGCAGCTGGCAGTCCTGTGCATGTGAAGATCAGGACATGGTTTTTGGATTATGTGTGATACTTGGGTGCACCATGGTTAGGCCATGCTCTGGGAAGGTCCAGGTACGCTTTGCATGTATGTGGTCAAGTTGGTGCTTCCAGGGAGCAACAGGCCATGCAAGTCTGGGCTCACCTTACATGGCATGTGCATGTTTTCACCTCAACGCATATGCAATGCATATGCATATGCATTGCCCTGAAGTTTTCAACTGCATATGCAATGCCCTAAAGCCTTCTACGCCCTTAGTTAGTCATATGGCTACCATCCCTGTCGGCCTTCGCATCTGATCTCATCATGGCCGACTGCTGCATGCAGGCCTGGCCAACGCCAAGTCCATTGACGTGAACACCGACAGCACCGGCGCCGTCAAGGTTGGCTTTGGCAGCGTGAAGAACGCCAACAAGCCCAAGAAGTACAACTCTAAGTACACAGTCAAGAGCAACGGCCGCCGCGCCTTGCAAGCCATTGGCAAGCAGACCAGCAGCTTCCGCCCAGACCTCAAGGTACGACCAATGTGTGAAATGAAACTGGCAGTGAATTGAGCATGTTCAGACAGTGCAGGTTACAGTGGGGATTGCCATAGGAGGGAGGGCAGCAGATTCTCGTGGAATGCTGCAGTAAGCATGGTCTAGAGACAAATGCTGTGCAACTGTGGAAGACAGCTGACATTTGTAGCCAGACATAGGGCTTGGGGATGGGAGCTGGCACGGCTTCCAGAAATCAGAAGGCTGGCAGCGGGCATGCAGCCGGAGGCTTGGACAGCATGAACATGCAACGCTACCTGTGCGCACACCATGATCTGAACAGCAGGGTAGGCATAGCTGACGACGCATCAAAGGCATGGCAAGAAGGATCACACTAGTGAAGTTCCGCTGCTGAGCTTGTCAGTCGAGTCCGTCCACTGTTGTCATGGCCCGGCTTGATGGGTGCACACATGATATGATTTTCATTTGTTTGCCATGTCTGTTTTGTATTTGCAGAAGGCTGCCGTAGCCCGCATGGCCGCTGTCCAGAAGAGCCTCCGGGTCAAGAAGGCCACCAAGTGATTGCTCCCTGTGATGTGCCTGTGATGGGCTGGAAATTCAGAAGACATGCCAGCTGCTGTTTCCAGTTGAACACCAATGGCGTTTGAAGTTCACACTGTGTAACTCAGCTCAAAAAGACCCAATGGCTTTGGCTCTTGCTGTGTCACCAGCAGTTGTGGTGCCAGCCTTTATGCGAGCGTGACCCTCCACCCAGTACACAGCTTCGCTTCCAGTGTATCCACTGTCAGCAAAACATTGGCCTAGTCTGACATGCTGCTTGAAACCGACAGTTGGGTAAGCTGCCGTGATGTCTCTGTTGATCTGCCCATCATTGAGCAGGCACTACAGAGCTGCATCTGACGAGTGCTTCTCTTTACATGGTGCATCAAACGTGAATACCAGTGAGCCGATCTGTTTCATGGTCCAAGCAGGTTAACACAAAATCCAATGCAGCCGTCCACAATAATCTGACTATTTCTGCGATGCCAGCGGACCAGAGGGTGAAGTTGACGTATCACTTGGTGTGTGGCAGCCTATCCAGGGTTTAGGCATGATATATTTCAAAAGGTCGTGATCTCAGTCTGTCATGTCATGATTAGATTCACGCCCTGTCCGTTCTGGTGAATGCCACAGCAGAGCCGTGAGCTTACAACGAGGACAGCCAACTGCACTAAGAAACCCAGTCAAACAGCACCAGCAAGCGTGCGCCCATTCCCGAACTTGGTAGACAGGCCACTCGCTCATCATTTCAATACTCCCAAAGCAATACAAGAGGTCGAAGCACGTGTGTAAGGCTTGCAACCCAAAACACTCAAAGCACATCAGAAAGCCTCTTCAAGTGGTCATGGAAGCAAACTGTGATTTCGTCTGGTCAGTTCGAGTGTCAGCTTGGTCAATTCTCAAGCGGCAAGCTGTGGTGCGTCATGGCCGGATGTGCCCGTATGCAGTGGCCATACAGCAGAGTCCGACAGTCATCAGCTGCTATATGGGGATTATTCTGTGCCAGGCAGCCATCTTCGTATATCAAAAAGGTGTTCTGCAGTGACTGCATCATCCGGCTTCTCTCTCTCTACTGCCCCTACTGATTAGGCTCAGCTCTCCTGCGGAGGTCGCCAATTCACTATCCTGTCCGCTCTCTTTACACCTCGTTTGCATACTCGTTTGCATGGACGGTAGCATTCGCCCAGATGTTAAGCCATACCACACCACTCCCGAGACGTGCACCAGAACGTCCTGCTTTCAGCAGCATGCATTTCTAGGCCCAATCACTTCTTCTCGGCGGCCTTGAGGGCAGCGGCGGCCTCCTTCTCGCGCTTGGCATAGTAGTCCTGCAGCAACAGGCAGCCAACAAACACCAGTGAGAACGGGCCCAGGCATCCGGCTGATTGCAACATTTGTGTTTCGGACATCCTTGTAGACTAACGTGCTGACTAATACTCTCCCAACGTACAACAACTTGAGCCAGAGCCTACACAGCTCCAAACCTCAGCTGTTATGACCGACCAAAGGCCAGCAGTAAGGTCATGTGTTTGCCCCAGTGCCACTATCTGAGACTGCCCCAAGATGTGCTGCGTCACCTGTCCCAGGCGCCACAGGACGCTGAACAGGATGCCCTGCATGCCGTTGGTGATGAGCTTGGTGCCCAGCCCGCGGCCAAACAGGCCCGCCACGCCCTCCTTATCAATGATGGTCTGCGGCCACAGCACATGATACGCAACAGCCAGACCACAAGGCAGAGCAGGTTTGAGTATACATGCAAAATATCTAGCCCACAGCGCATTCAAAGATGGTTTTCCTACCTGTTACCTGCATTTGCACAACAATTAGTTCTGTCGGGTGAGCTTGATAACAAGCCACAGGTGCTCAATCATTACATTGGCTCACCTTGATGACCTCACGGTACGTGACAGACACCGTGGCAGTCTGCTTGGCGGTCTTGACCACCCGGATGCTGTTAGAGCAGCAGTCGGACACAAAGGAGGAGCAGAAGCCGATGAAGGCGGAGCGCAGCAGGCGTGGGGTCAGCTCATCATACTGGGGCATCGAGCCGTTCAGGGTGTTGTACTGCGCACACATCAAGAGGATGGAGCACACGTCTTGCATGGCATCGGCATGCATGGCTGCACACATGGCACGAACAGCACATGCCCTCAAGACAGGGTATAGCTCTGCTGGAGTACATGGTTGGGATGTGCACAAACCAGTTGTCAAGCAGGTCACCAGTAGTTTGGCTACCTTGGAGCCAAGGTCGACTCAAGGCAATGTGGAACAACCACGCCCACCCAGGTGTGCCATCAAGCCTGCCTAGCCCCAGGTGCTCCACTTACCACTGCGAACCAGGGGTAGTGGCCCACAAACGTGGCTGCAGAGGCTGCCAGGGCGCCATGGTACAGCACTGTGGGGCCACCCTTGTTGATCTTGGCCATCAAAGCGGGGACACCGTTCTTGCCCTCCACCTGTTAAGCATGTCAGTAGCAGATGATGGTGTCATTTGAATGATGTGCTGATGACAGATGCTGATGCCATTTGCATTGTTGTCAACGGCATTAACTGACCTGCATGATGGTCTTGAGTGCGTCCACTGGCATGAGGAAGATACGGAAGCCTCCAGCTGCCAATGAGGCAGCCAAGGTCTTGAGAGCAGGGGCCAAGGCCACATCCTCTAGCAATGCCAGCATACCAGTGTTGGCAGCTGTGTCACCAAAGCGTGACAGAGGGCCCTGCAAGATATCAAAGACAGCACACGTTACGCACAGCAGGCGTGTGTCAACGTTGCGCCTAGATTTTCCGCCCGCCATTGGACACCGGCTTGCAGATGCGCAACACCTGCAATCTGCTGCCAATGTAGCACATGCGCTGTGAGTGCGCCATCCCGTCAACTCGTCGGAGGCGAGCAACCCAAAGCGGGCCAAGTGCCCTTGTCACCTGCAACAGACCCTGGTCCCACCTGAATCAGTGCAGGTGCCAGACCCTGGTAGAAGCGCGGGATGCCACCATCCTTGTAGAGCGTCTTCAGCGCCACCAGCGTGGTTGTTCCATACCGGTACTGGTAATTAATCGTCGTGCGCAACCACATCAAACTCAAAACTTGAAGTGTCATGGCAACCATGCCGGGAATGCCGCCTGAAAGCGCCTTCTTGCTGGCATAGTCAAAGACCTCAGCCAAGGACTTCTTCTTCTTGGCAGGGGTCGCTTTGGCAGGTGGACTGGCGGTAACAGATGCCAGGGCCAAGTTGAGAGACGCGAAAGGAAGAGCGCGGCGATGCAGGCCAGAAGAGGGTGCCAATGCACGACTGACAGCTCGGGATCCGCGCGTGGTAAAGCTAGAAACGCCCGCCCCTGCTTGTTGGGCGGACGCATTGCCAAGGCTGACGGCCAAGCTTCCACCAAGCACCTTACAGCGGCCTCCCAGTGGGCTGCCCAGCACGAGCGACGGCGTGCTCGAGCTAAACGCAAAACTGCACCCCGCTCCCGTCAGCGCGAGCTGCTGTTCTGATGAGCGACCCATGATGCCTGGGAATGGCTGATTCAATGACCGTTGCAAGGGCTTGAACAACATAAGCGCAAGCCTGGATCTCGCGCTTCATAAATGAATGAGCCGTTGTAACGGCGAGTTGGTAGTTGCGCCCGGCACGTGCTCTGTCTGGTGTCCTGGCTGGCTGTGTCTCAGGCTGGACTTGGGAACCTGGCAGGTTGTCTGGGTCTTAGATGGTGAGAAGTTTCTGGTTGTGCACCATGTCAGACTTTCCGTCGGCTTGAGCCCGCCATTGCCAGAGGTGCCACACATGCCTCACGCTGTCACGTTTGTGCCTGCTGGCTAATGATGCGACTGATGATGGTGACCCTGGTGACTGTCTGCCTCTGCGTACTGTCAAGCTCCTCCAACATAAATCACCAGCTCGAGGCTCAGTTTAACCAGGCTATTCACACCTGCTTTCCACGGTGCAAACCTCACTCTGACGTCAATCAATTCTGCACATCACATCAACTTTACTGTCCCACTTGTCCTTAACCTCCTCAGTAAGGGCATCCAGGCTTACAGCCATGGCTGCAGCAGCGTCCCCAATCACACATCAGCACACAGTTACACTGCGAATCTCTCATGCCATCCCTGGTGGGCAGCACTGCATGGCTTTGTGGCCGCATCCATTGTTGAACAATCTTGGCCTAGCAGGCCTGCTGAGGAGGCCTAGTGAGCCTGCAGCCTGCTCTGTCCTGTTGAGGAGGGGTTTAGGTTCCTCGTCACTAAGTAATAATTTTGCATTGGCCCAGGCGCAACAGCTTGGAGTTGTAAACAACGCTGCCAAAGTCTGGCTGGTGGTGGCTAGCTGCAAAGATCTTACACCAGGCTAGCACAAAAAAGATGTTTGCCAGCTTTGGGACAATCTGACGGCCCAGAAGTCCAGCGGGTAGCAAGTCCTGCGACCTATTCGACCATCCATTGTCCATGCACCATGGGCATGCGTTGTTGCCAGCATGGCTATGCCAAAAACATACCTCTTGCTGTCAAAGGCAGACAGAGCCACCTTGGAAATGCTGATGGTGTTGAGCACATGGGTGGTAGATCGTATAGACGTCACTCTGGACAAGCCCCCTAGAACGAGAACAAGGCGAGAACTATTATCGAGGATTACGACGAGTTTATTGCTACCAATTGCGAACTTGTCACGCACTCAAGGTACCTCACACCTTCAAACAACTCTAGCACCCGTGTTAGGGCAAGGGGTGAAGGTGAGGGGAGAAGTCACGGGTTCCAATCCCACCGTCCGCCCAGCGCGGTCAGGTATGCGGAATGATTGCGGCATTGTCAAGCCAAGTGTCCGGAACATGTGTCCGGCATTGTCAAGCCATTCACAGGCGAACATGTGTTGCAGCGTGACAAGGAAGCTTGACAGTCTCCTGTGACTATCAAGTCCCTACTACATACCAGCATGAGTTACTAGCTCAAGGCTTCAGCTGAACCAGGCTATTCGGATCATGCCACACCTGTTTTGACCTCATCAGGTTGAAATTCAGAGCCTCCAACTCGTAGCAATTGTATGTCGGACGGGTTTGGATTTCCTGTCTTCTTTTGACATGCTTGGTTTTCTGCCTCCACCTGAATGCATGCCACATGTAGGGTGTTTGTTGCACAGTTGCTGTAGCCCACACTTTCCTGATTTGCACTCCCAGCCCTTGCCTTTATCGACCACGCCTCTCTTGCAGTATTCGGTACATCTCTACTACGACATCAGCCTGGAAGACTCCTAGCTCAGTTTGACTTATCATTGTTGCTACAGGTGGCATGGGCTACTGAGCCCACTTCGTCTTATTTTAGGAGATGAATGGCCAAGCTCCCCGGAAGGGGCCCTTCTTGGACTGAGACCATAAGTACCTCCTACGTACAGCAGTGACACGGTATAGACTGTAGACTCAACTGTAGACCTGCCTAGTAAGTGAGCGCTGGCGTTTTGCTACTTGTCTGAGGACATCTGCGAAACAATATCTCGAGCCTTTTGTTGCACAAGGCCACACAGCGCATAGTATGTGCCAATTTTTTACACACCAAGAGGAGTGCGTCATAGATAAACTAAACATACAAAACAAGTACTCTTATGTCGCCACTGCGAATCACGGTGCGTCAATCAAAGCACCTGCCTCTACAGCTACAAGGCAACCTAGAACAAACAATTCAATCATGCAATCGTCATTATTAGCAATCTGCCAAGGCCCACACCGCATCCTGCGGTTGGTAGTACAGTCCCAATTATGCCCAATAGAACAATCCACTGCTGCACGTGTTTAGAGCAGCTCTGCATGCCCCTGCCCTGCTAGACTAATCACGCTTAGGATTATAAAGCGATTTTCAAGACGTTCTTGACAGCCTTGCCAGCCACAGGCAACTGTGCTGTTCCGTTGCAAGGCAGAGGTGCGAGCATCCGGTGTCCGTACATATACACAAATACTTGTGTGCACGTACTAACCATCTAACCCCGCTAGCCAGCAGCTACGCCCTCACACTCAATAGGCAGCAAGTGCCCCCATGTTGCCAGTGGTTGCGGAGTGGTGCATACCCCTGCCGCTCTTCTCCTCAGCGCCATCCCCGCTGCCCCTGTCTGCCTTGGGGCCGCCCATCAGGCGAGCCAGCATGGAGGACAGGTTACCGCGGCTGCGTGGCATCGGCATCCTCAGGCCCTCAACAGGGCGGTCACACGGCGAGGTCTCCCTGCTCTCCGTTGTGGCGGCCCCGCTGTCGCTGCCGCTGCTGCCAGGGCTGGCGGGCACCGCTAGCGTGCTGCAGGAATTCTCCTGTGGCGGAGTCGAGCCACCGCCGGTGCCGGACGAACGCCTGCGGTCCATGCTACCACCCGGTCCAAACAGGCTCCAAGCCGCGCCACCCGCACTGCTCACCCCGCCACCCGTAGTGTTGCCGCTGGCCGCCCCATTGCTGCTGGCTCCGCCCAGTGGGGATCCAGCACGGGTCAGACCGCCCATGGTGGGCGAGTAGCGGGAGATGCCGTCCGGTGGGTTTGCCTCCCGGAGGGTCTGCAGGGCCTCCTGCCTGTACGCGTCAACCTGGCCTCCCGGCAGCGAGCCGCAGCCCTTGAAGGCCACCTTGAGCAGCGCGGGCGCGTCAGTGGTGCGGGACACGCGCAGGTCGAGAACCTTGCGCAGCACCTCAGGGAACGAGCAGCTGGACAGCGTCTGTTCGTACATCTGCATACGTAGGCCATGCAGGCAGAAAAGGCACGACATCAATGCGTGATCACAACATGCCAAGCTTGATCCAAAGATCTGTGGATTGACTTGCACTGAATGCATGAGCAGGCAGCTGTAGGGTTACCCATCAGGAAAGATAAAACGTGGCATGCTTTTTCCCACGTGGCATCTCACATGCTGCACCACCAACAGCTGCATGCCACCTCAGCAACTGCTGATGCGTTGTGGCCCTGCTCCCTCGCACCTTCAGCAGCGCCAGTCCCGTGCGCAGCAGTACCTTTGGCCCCTCCATCATCATCACGTCCCACACGCGGGCCAGCGTCTCCGGCGGCAGATGCGACACGAAGAGGCTGGACAGCCAGGGCTGCGTGAAGGAGGCCACGCCCATGCGTAGGGAGGCCAGGTGCGCCGTCAGACGGGGCAGCTTGCGGGCCGCTAGGCGGGAGAGAACCTCCTGCTCCACGCGCACACCCAGGAGCCACTGCAAGCAAAAGGGGGCAGCTGCGTCAACGAGTCGGACGCCAGGCTTGTGCCCGATCGGCATTGAACTCCAGGAAATACCACGGTGGTGTACGTACAAGGTTTATACCCTATGTACCACTGAAGCACACAAGGGCAGACAGGTATGTGACCATGCATGTTCAGGAGAGTTCAAAGGAACACAACCAAGCTCACCTGGCCTTGGCAGTACCCAAAGAGTTTGTCCTCCAGCAGGGCCTTGATAGTCCAGAACACCTGCTCCTCCTGCTTGGCTCCTCCGAACACCACCAGTGTGAAGGCCACCATGTGAGTTAGCTGGCGACTGTATCCCAAGCGGGGGTTTGAAGCCAGCAGTGCCACAACAATGTTGCTCAAGGCACTGATGAATGGAATAGTATTAAATAGAGGGTGCTGACGCCAGGTCAGCCCCACCGCTCTTGCGTCCGTGTCAACGAGAACAATTACGGCGCTGGACAGCTCGCCAGCTGAGGCTGCCCAACGCGTATAGGGTGCGGGAGGCTGAGCAGCGGATGCAGCCTGCTGCTTCGTGAACCCTCCCGAGGCCAGGAACCAGAACTCAGCTCGCTGGCGCGTAGACGGTGGCTCACAGCACCGGACCAGACTCTTCATGCTCCCGAGCTGCTTGATGGCCATTTCCATCTCTGTACTGTCAGCTGCGTCGGCCAGCTTCAGCTGCACCTTGCCCCAGCCCTTCTGTGAAATGGAAAGGGAGGGCTTGTCATCGCGGCTTGCCTCCGCCAATTCATGGCGGCTCCTTCGAAGCTCCTGGGACCCCGCCTCCAAGCCTGGGCATAATGTAAAAGGGCGGCGACGCGTTTAGAATGCCGGAGACCGAAAGACTGACTGGCCGGCTCAGGGACAACGCTTGAATATCAGCAGAGACTAGGCACGAACTCACCAGCGCGAGGCAGAGACAGGAAGCCGAACGCATCCCGCAACGCCATCCTTGCTGAGAGGCAGGGATTTCAGCATACGTTCGTTATGTTCAGCCAGCTTGTCTAGAGAGCAAGGTAACAGGGCCAGTGGCGGGAGTGCGCGGATGACACGAGGTCTGAGCAATGCGCGGGTTCGCGGCTCAATAAACCCTGATTTACTACCCGTTTCTGGTCATCGGGTCATGGGCTTTTTTTCTTCAAAGGGCTTCTCCAGTTCCACTGTTGATGCCACTTTCCGTATGCATAGGTGGGGTGTCATCAAGACATGGCAGAATTTCTGCTGACAGGCTGTCCTGCTACCTCAGGTGCTCAGCAGCCGGCCTGGCATGCGTTACGTCATGCACCTCGTCATGCCTTCAGGCACTGCCACAGACACCTCAAACACAAGCATTCCTTGACTGTCAGACTCATCACGCCACCATCAGCAGCAACAAACTCGTATGAAGGCGTCTCCACAGGCCAGCACACCAGCACAGCCTACCAGCTGGCTGATGCCTCCAGGCTAGTGGAGGCGCTAGGGCTAGCAGTGATGGCAGGTAGCACATTGCGCCTGGTGACGCTTCTGGTAGGCGCCCAGGCAGCCCCACTAAGTGCAGCCGCAGCAGCTACAGGTGCGTGACCTGGCATCTTTTCAGTGACCAAGAGACGAACATAGGATAATACAAGCACCAGCAGTAAGGTGCATGACAGGCACCTTTTGTGATCAATCAACACTGTTGAAAAGATACCAGCTCTGCGTGCTGTACTATATTGTTCATTCTGCAAGGAAGCTGCTCTGAGTAGGAGACATCAACTAAGCTCAACTCAACAAAAACAGCATTCAACAATGGGCGATCAAACGACACAGGTGCGCATGTTCACGATGGCACTGCCGGCCACATAGCCCCCTGAACGTGCACTGCCACGCAGAGCCTCAAGCCCCCCGACATGTATGGCGGCGTGTTTGGCATGCAGCCACCAGGCGAGGCAGAAGCACCAGTGTGCCCACTCAGACAGTTTCTGACACGACAGCCACGCACCCTTCACTGTCCCTCTCAGCGCTCAGCCATGCCGAGCCCGCGTTGGCCTTCTGGCTGGGTATTAACTTGGTGACACTGAACTTAACATTACTCTGTGGCTGGATAGCAGGACGGTTAGAAAGGTGAGCTGGGGGCGTGCCCCACATGGAGCTTTTTCAAATATCTGCACGCACTGTTGAACGGAGCGTTGCAGTGGTCACACGCCAGCGTGGGGGTTGCCACATGCTCACAGGGCAAGTTGTGTGTTGCTGCCGGTGCGCCGGCGACATCACCACACCACCAGGCTGGACGAGTAGCAGGCCTCAGAACATAACTATCAAGTCCCTACTACATACCAGCATAAATTACTAGCTCAAGGCTTCAGCTAAACCAGGCTATTCGGATCATGCCACACCTGCTTTGAACGGTGCTGACCTCACCAGATTGAATTCAGAGCCTTCAACTCGTTCATGCGCATGCAGGTGGGCTGAGCGCGTCACCCGGGCCGCCATCAGTGCCGGCCTGTCCGGCCTGGAGCCTGCTGCCCTGGTGTCTGCCCTCAGCGCCCGTCAGGCGGCGCAGGCGGAGGCGGTCAGGGGGCTGGAGCGGCAGGCGGCCAAGGCTCAGCTGGCAGCCAGGGTGCACAGGAACGACGTGGGAAAGCCACTCAGACAGGTAGGGGCGTTGGTGGTGACCAAGAGACCGCCCGTTTGATGGTCTCAGCTGATTTGGAACGGGCTTTTGAACACAAAAGTGATGGGCTGGCTAGATGGTGCGCTGGGATGGGATCTTAGACAGTTGATGGCGAATGCTGCTGACGCAAATGAAACAATTGCATACTGCACTGACAAGTCAAGTGCCCAGCTGCGCTCATGCAGGGTCAAGTCATGTGGTCTGTGCAATACGGTGCTCATGTTGCATGTGGTCTGACTCGTGTGTGCATGTGGTCTGACCCGTGTGTGCATGTGGTCTGACCCGTGTGTGCATGTGGTCTGACCCGTGTGTGCATGTGCAA
>QAXH01001083.1:0-16367 GCA_004335635.1 Chloromonas sp. AAM2 | reverse complement strand
TTGGGGGGGGGGGGTTTGCTTATGCAACAGAAAAGTTTTCGCTGGAACCGGGGTTACTGGGATTGATGCCACAGCAACGAAAACCCAACTGAATTGGTGTAAGCTGTAATCAGCTGTGAGGACATATGGCAACGAGAATGGCAGAGAATGAACACAAGCGCGCGCGGCTCTCGTTAAATTTCGTAGAGTTGCAGCACTACGCCGAGCCGCATGAGCTGAGAGTGCCCCACCCGCCCACAAGGACCTGACCACTTATGGTCAAAAAATCAAACTGAAACGGCATGTGGCAAACATAATGGTCAACCGCTGTAAACAGTTAGGGCTGAAAATCTGGGCATGGCATGACAACTCGGCTTCTCATCGGCCACAATACTATCTGACCTGATCTGGCGTAAACCTTGACCTGAAAACTTGACCAGACCATCCGCGCATTGCCAATGCAATTCTATCTGATGTGCATCTCGTGTGCTTCACTCACTCATTCCAGCAAGGTCTTTGAAGGCGCGCGTGCCTACGCTCCATGTGCTGTCCTGGTCGTCCACCACGGACAGCACCTTCTGCCCGGGGTCGATGGGTTCGATCTATTCAGGGTTTGACCCTTTCAGACTTCGTACAACTTGGCCCTGATATGGAGTTCGCCCCAGTTCACAAACTCCAGTTCTAGCCCCAGTTTAGTGCTTGTTGGACATAGCGCCACCAAGACGCCGTCAAAGCATTTCCATTTCCTGTGGCTCTGTCTGCGTTATATGACATCATCAAGGCCAAGACATCCTCACCGTTTGCTTCCAACAAGTCACTAGATGACTTCGCAGCATGCCCTCCAGCAACAACAAACACAGCAAAAAAGAAGTTTGCCAGTTCTGGGACAGTTTGTGCGAATAGGTCTGTAGTGCCGCCAGGAACCTTTGTGTGTCAGTAAACCATGTATATGTGTGTGTGTCAAACACACGGGCTCCAGTGCCAGATTCAGGAATTGTCCCAGAACTGGCAAACTTCTTTTTTTTCATACCGGTGAAACATGCATTAACACGTTAACAAATCCCACGTTACATGTGCGATGTCAGGTCCGCAAATGTTGACAGACTGACAGGTCTGCGATAGTGTAGGACGGCCTTGATGCATCTACTGAAACCGCAGTCAGCAGCCGATGCGACCTGGTCAAGACCTTGTCCCAGTCTTCCATACTGTCTGAACAGCTGTATGGCTGCCATGTTAGCGATGAAGCTCTGCTTTGCATGCGGTCTAGTACTTGTAGTGCAACGTCACTCCAATGGGGCATCTATCACTTCTTCTCTCACCCAAGGCCAAGTCTAAGCCAAGGCAAGCCCTTGCATGAGCACGTAGAGAGGCATGTCATCATATTCTGTTGTATGTTGGTCCGCTAACGTGCGCCTCCTGACCTCTAGGCTCCGAGGCAGCATACAAGTCAATACCATGTATATCTGTGATCACTGAAAGGAGCGAAAGGAAGCACCAAAGGCAATGCTCGGTACTCCTTTCAGAGCTACTCCGCCTTGGCCTTCTTTCCGAACAGCACCTTGTATGCTCCACGCACAATCTTGAAAAACCAGTACCAGTTGAGGAAGGTCAGGATCAACGGCACGACTGTCGCTGCAGGCAGCACAGTCCAGCATGCATGCATCAGCACCATGTCACTTGCCAAGTCAAGCGCTTGCCTCAGGACTACCAAGACTCAGAGACTGGGTACAGATTGGCAGAAGGCTTTGTGCAGTCATCTGCCTTGGTGTTGGTCTGCTGTGGTTTCCCGTGGACTGGATGAGTCGAACACGAACCCACTTACCCAAGCACTTGGAGATGGGCGTGATGAGCGTGATCTGTTCACGTGTCTGCCAGACAACGTAGAAGAATGGCGGGAAAACCGCCAAGCGTGCGAATATCCAGCTGCGCAATAGCAAAGTCAGTCAGGTGGGTGATCGGCTGGCATCGTCACAGCCACGACAGATAGGCAAATCGTTGTGGCCACGATCGCACTCTGCAAACCTGGTGTTACGTGGCAGCCAACAAAGGCATCCTGTTGCAATCACCTGATTAGGATTGCCAGTCCGTTGTAGACGTACAGCTTACTGGACTTCATCTCCTGTGGGGCATGCAAACGAGGCAAGTACGGTGAGACACGGCTGCGAGCGCATGCAGGACACCCCGCTCTGCCCATGCAGCGCACCATCTTGTCCAGCCACCAGCGATTGTTAATGAGAGGGGTGGTGAACTCGGTCACTAGCATCCAAAGTGTGTGCATGTGGCAGTCGCCAGTCGCCAGGGCAGTGGCAACAGACAGCAGGGAACCAAGGTGGTGCAGCAGCATCTCAAGTCCTCCCATCTGCACGACAGCAGCAAGGACGGTGCGGGATGTCCATCATCACATGCGGTTGCACACCGCGACAAGCTCGTGTTCACAGGGATCTGCTTGTTGTTGCATGCGCCTTGGTCCAACTCACATTATACTTGACACATGAAACGAAGTCAACTGCAAAGTAACCAAAGGAGGCACCCAGAGCGATGTACGTCTGAGCGTTTGTGCGCAGAATCATGGGCGTGGAATCCGCCTGCATTCAGTCAGATACGGTCACAGCCATGCATTGTCCATGCTGAAACAGCAAATGCTCATTATGCATGGCGCATAAGTGAATTGCCCATCTGTTAGAGCGAAGGCTGGCTGCTGTGGTGAAGTCAGCTTTGCTGGCAGTCGATGGGAACCTGGGTCTGAGACGAGGTGAGGCATGTGGCGGCGCGCAGGTGACCTGCATTCCCTGCCAACAGGCGACTGCCAATACGTTCCTCTATCAATGATGCCACTACCGTGAGAGCAGCAACTGTGCAATACCCTGGAGTGCCAGTACTCAGCTGGCAGCCATGCCTGTCAAGCCAGTTTCAGGGTCTCACGTGTGGAGCTCAACTCACAAGCAGGCTCACCTTCCAAAAGAAATCACTGTTTGCAAGTAATTCATATGCAAGAACCACGCATAGGACAGCATGGACATTAGACGAGTACCTGCGGTGCATGGCAAGTTACTCATTTCATGTCATGTGCGGCACAGCCCACAGACACCTTTGCGGAAAGGCAGCTTGAAACCGGCAGCGCAATTTCCATTGTATACCAGTGCACAGACTGGGTTGCTCAAGCATGTGCCTTGGTCAAAGTGAAAGGCACACGTCCTTGGACTTCAAACCCCTCCTTACCTTGAATCCCAATTCCTCTGGTCTGCTATGCTGAAATTTTTATAGCACGGGAAGATAGCTGCTGTCAAGGGCCTTGAACATTTGTAGAGGACGAAGCAGATGAGGCTGCTGACCAGGGCTGCGCATGGTACGCATGGGCACAAGGACAGTTGACTACACGTTCTTTTTGCTTCCTTCATGAGAAGTTTGGAAGCAGACATCAACTTGCCAGACAGGGCGCCCCAGCCCCGGGCGGTAAGTTGCCCGTCAGCTTCGACCAGTGCTGTATGGCAGCAATATTGAACGCGGTGAGCAACCATGACAAGCAGGTTTGATCGTAGTAGAGCAAGGTATTCACAACGTACTGTAGTTCAGCAGGCTGAGGTTCGCCAGGTTGTCAAGCCTGAATTTTGCAAGCTGCTCATCGGCAAGCCACTCCATCCTAGCTGACCACCTGGTTACAGCACCTTACACCGTGTTGCCACAATGGCGTGCATTAAGTGTCTGACGGGGCACCGATGCATGAAATGCGCGACCTTGGTTCGTTGCCGGTTGTGCCGACCGTTAGCGGACGTCCATCAAGATGACTTGCACTTGTTTGGATGCACCGCAAAAGGGCGTTGCTGGCATGGCTACAGCAGCCTTGGCGAACCGTCTTGGTTTGGGCGGCGTTAGCTCCGCAGCCTGCGCATCCGCTAGCCAAGCCAGTGTTTGCCTTTGGCCGCCATGCGGCCACCTTTCCCAGAAATCAAGCTCTGGTGACAGCCTGTGCCTTGCAGCTGTTGCATTTGAATTGCAGCATGACCATGGCAGCCACGTCCCTGTTCCCATCCTGGCAACAATGACACCTTCACGCACAATGCGGGCCATCAAGTCCTGCAACTCTGTGTGGCAGCTGCAGCGACAGCTGGACGCATTTCCAGCTGGTTGCGTGAACAGTTTGCACTTGGCAGCAGCCCTGACCCACGCAGCACAGCTGAGCCTGCGGCAATCTCTGACAGCAGAGGAACAAGCTTGGTGTGCTGCACTGGCTTTGCAAGCAACATCCCCAGAGCACGTGTTTTGCTACCAGCCGCGACAGGTGTCGAATGTAATGTGGGCCATAGCTCGTCTTGCTCTCCTGCCAGCAGGGAACAGTGGACTTGCCATGAGTGTAGACAGCCACAGCCCACGCTACAACCTGCAACCCTCGTCGCAAGAGACAGCAACAGAGCAGATATGGTGCCAGCTGATGCAACACACGCTGACATGGGTCGACATTCCGTCTGTGCTGCATGAACCCACTACAGCAACAGCAGCAGCAGCATCCAGCGTCCAGTTATCTGACTTTGCCGTGGCCCTTCAGGCGTGTGTGTTGGCTGGGCGCCCGCCCGGTACGCCCTGGTTGCAAGCAGCCCTCGAGCACACCCATCCCCTCCTGAACCGCATGTCCATCACAGACGCAGCCACACTAGCCCGTGCTCTGAGGTCCCTGCAACATTCCCCGTCTGTTCAGTGGGCAGTGGATTTCCTGCGTGCCACACAACTAATGCTGTGCACCGCTTCCTTTGAGCAAGTGTGCGCGCTGGTTTGGGCACTTCCAGTCATGGCTGCAGCGCAGCATGTCGGACATGGAGCCAGCAAGGACGAGCATGATGAGGAACAGCGCCGCTTGAATGAGTGCCTAGTTGCATGGCGACACGTTCTGATGACGGTGCTGGACCGCGGCTGGCCTCAGCAGTTGCCCTCAAGCCATCTGTCTATGTTGCTTTGGGGGCTGGCGCAGCTGCAGTGGCAACCGTCTGACACAATCAAGCAAGCCCTCTTGCACCATATCAGCGCTGACTGGGGGCATCACAGCCACAGGGCGCGCCCACCAGGGGCCAGGCGCTTCACACCGGCTGACAGGGGACAAAGCGCAGCTGTTGGCAGGCAACCAGGCATGGAAACGCCAGCTGATATTGCTGGCATGGCGACTGCTGCTGCTAGCCTTGACGGCTGTGCAGAGCCCGGCAGACAGGCGGCCAACGCCCTGTGGGCAGTGTCACAGCTACGCCTGCAGACACCCCCTGGGTGGCTTGAACGGGCTATGAACTGTGTGGCGGGTGCCGGCGCGGTAGGCGGCAGTGGTGCTACAATGCAGGACATCAGTTCAGCTCTCAGCAGTGCAGTGCAGCTCAAACACCGCCCACATGCAAACACAATGGTAGCAATGCTCACAGCTGCAGGAGCGGTGGGAGCCAATGCCTCATTGACAGAGTGGGTGTGTCTGCTTTGGGCGTGCGCAAAGCTGCGGTATGTGCCACCTGCCCACCTGCTGCATTCATGCCTCCACTACATCATGCAGCAGTTGGATTACCACAGTAGAAGCGCAAGCCAGTCAGCATCAGCTAGGCCACCTGCCGCCACCCGATCCATGGGCCGCAGTACTAGTAAGCAGCACACGCGTCCCATGGCACAAGTGGGCAGCATGACAGCAGCAGGTGTGCCCTGGGACTTCAGCACTGCACCTGCTAGTGTCCTGCCACGACTTCTCTGGTCATTGGCCATGCTGGAGACAGCTGCGCAGCCAAGAAGTACCGCTGAGCAGACCAACGCAGACAGCACTGCACAACAGGATCTAGGGCAGGAAGACGCTTCAACCAGTAATCAGCTCCCAGCGGACGGTTTGCACATTGCAACTAGTAGCACGGGTGATGCTGCTTCCAGTCAGCCCAGCTCATCCCCTGCGTCAGTGCCTGCATCCATCAAAGGGCCACCCGTTCTAGTGCTGCAGCTAACGCCGTCTCCATTTCTGCAGCGGTTAATTATGCACATGGACATGGCCATAGCAGCCCAGCCCTGCCCACCCGAGCAGATAGCTGAGTTGTTCTGGGCCCTGGGGCGCCTCAGCAGCCGGCGTCAGCAGCTGCCCACCCGCCTGCGCAGTTCGCTCATGGCCAGCCTGGCCCTGGCTGCTCCCCGGCTGCCGCTGCACCAGCTGCTAGCCTGTTGTGTGGCCCTGCCGCGGGCCGGCTGCACCCGGCGCCTTGACCGTGCGGGGCTGCGAGACGCCCTCACCAACGCACTCCAGCTGCACTGGAGCAACTTGACACCCGCCATGGTGGGTCCTGTGTACGTTCTGTGAGGCAAGGCTGTGAGCTGATGGGATGGTGGGTTTTCAAGTGTCGTCACTTGAGTTGGTGTACCGTCCCTGCTGCCTTGCATCCAGACGGCACACGTGCTAGAAGCCCTGGCAGAGACGGGCTACATCATGAGCCGTGAAGTGCTTCATCACCTGCTGTCTCAATTGTTGGGCAACGACCGCCTGTGGAAGCCTGCATCTGCAAAGGTGGGTTGCTCATGAACCAGCCACTGCCTGCCTGCCTGTCGTAATGCTGCGTATCTAGCTTGTTTGCGTGTGGGGGCTGTAAATAGCATTTCTTGAATTGAGGCCGCTGGATGCCCTTCCTTGCAGGCCCTGTACTGCTGCTTGCGTGCACTGCTCACACTGGGCCAGATGGAGCCGTCCAGCCTTACCACATTGACACGCGAGCCTTCAAGCCCAGACCTGCCTCAGGCCTGCCTGCGGACTCTGATGCATCCACAAGGGTTGTGCAGGCTGGGCACTCAGCAAGTGAGTGAGAATCGCTGATAGCTTACAGCGCACAGAAATTTCCAAGTGTGTGCAGTCTCGCCCTGTTTGTTTTACCGTCCCCAGTGGCCCGTGTCCTCTGTGCTATCTGCTGCTGTGCAGCATCAGGCTTCAGCTGTTCTGCTTGTCTGCCTGTCCTACAGATCACTGGGCTGCTGGAGATGTGCATGGACCTGGGCTGGCGGGCCACGGCTCGGCAGTGGAACGCTCTGTGCCGCCGTGCGCTGGCGGTGGTGCAGAGGGGCAACGGGCATGACGCGGCACAGCTGCTGTTTGCGGTGGTGCGCTACGGTGCGGGCCAGCCGACAAGTACCACACCGGTCGACCCTGCCGCCCAGGGCTTGCTTCTTACCCATGCATGGACTCGTGCTGTGCTCAACCACATCATGGGTGAGTGCGCAATGCTGGTTCTTGAATGCATGGCAGGACGTCAGGCAGAGGGGTGCCTACCATACCAAGGCCAGTTGACCTTGGTTTTCCTTGCAATTAGGACATACACTTGATTGTTCTGAATCTGTAGGCTTGCAGCAACCTGCTTGTTGCGATGCAATGTGGCTGCACGCAGGTGACCTGGAATCGCTGTCAACCGGTGACGTTGCGCGTCTGCTTGTGGCCATGACACGGCTGCATCACAATCCGGGCAGCACCTGGCTAGCGGCTCTGAGCCTGCAGCTGGACACCCGCTCTGCACTGCTCAGCAAGGCGGAGCACGGCCTGGTGCGGGAGGCGTGGAGGCAGCTGGGGAGGGGGCGACAACCAGCCACGAAGTTGCCAGCCGATCAAGTAGAGGGGGAAGTTGGGTAATGCTTGATGAGAAAATCTGAAAGCCAATTCATGGTTGACCACGGATGCCAGGTGTCTGCAGGACTGTCTGTACGGCGAGCCGGCATGCAATAACTTGACCCTATCTGACCATTGTATTTACACGGGCTGACGCACTAAACGTGATCATCAAATCCAATAAGAAAAGTGGGTTTGATACCACTTGGAACGATACCTCCAGAAGGACAGTTGTGTCTTGCCATGCCCATGCTAATCACAAGAGGGGAGGGATTCCAACCCGTCCAACCTACATGTGGAGGGGATTGCGACACACCAGGATAGTAACGGTGGTGGCCAACCCCTCGAGGTGCTATCCTGACCGCATACCTCGTTAGACCCAAAAAGGGGCCTGAAAACATGTGCATATCGTTTAATGTTGTGCTGATTGGCATCCACAAAAGATGACCCCGTTATGAACGTGTTATGAACCCGTCTCAACCCTGCACGTAATTCGCCGGGTCGTTCAGCGCTTGCTCTGCCTCAATCTGGTGCGGCTCCAGTCCCTGGTGTTCCATAGCCTGCTGCGCTTGCTGTTGTGGCTGATCTTGTTGTGCCTTGGTACGCAGCACAGAGGGGCGGTGAGGAAGACCTGACAAGAGCCACAAACCAACGTGCATTATGTTCCTTGCCGCATTGACGTCTCGGTCCCACACGGTGTTGCAGAGAGTGCATCTCTTCACCTGCGTGCATCCAGATTTGCAGTGTCTTCAACCTGTGTTTTCTTTTGCTGTATATCATCACGGCCTCTGACATCATCACATCATCATCACATCATCAACGCTCTGCCGGTAGCTGGACTACCGGCTTCACCCTCACATGCAGATGGGTGCAAGTGAGTCTCTTCAGCAACAGTGTAGGTTCCAATGACCGGCTGATGACTGCCAGTTGATGAGTGGACGTCCAATTTCAACTGTGTTTCACCATCACTGCTGTTCAAATGTTTCTCAATGCTTGCCTTTGGTGGCAAGCGGCGTGACCAACGGACACAGACAGTTTCCTGAATGCATATGAGGCCATGGATGTATATTTGCGTCCATAATTTTGCCAATGCGCGGTTGAAGATCCCTTTAAGCGCCTGGTTGGCTGGCAGTGAGTACGCCCGTATGTTGCAAGTGTGCATGCCCATCATGGCACGGCAACGCAGGCAACCTCAGGCAACCTCTGATCTGTCACAGGTGATGGCAGGCAAAATGATGTCGCTGCAATTGTTCAGTGCTTGCACGGTCGCCACTACAGGGAAAAGCAAGATATTCGATCATGCTTCCAGATGCTGATGCGAGGCTCTGACGCAATCACGTGCCACTCACGCGCATTGAGCAGCCAGGCCAGCGCAGAGAGGGCATGGGACGGCCATGAAGCAGAGGCGATTGGTCAACAGGCATGCGCTCCATGGACCAAACGACAGGACATCACCCTACGTGTGACTGTGCAAAACTGGACTGAAGCCCTTGGCTTGAGTGAGATGTGCCAGTGGCAGCTTTCTCGCATTGTGATGGCTGACAGCACAGTGTCAAGGAGTGATAGCTGACTCGTGCAGTCACGCTATGTTGTCAGGACCAGCGATCTGCGGTGAGTCTATGTCTGAGTGGAACAGAAGGTGTGCTACAGCTCATTTGTAGGGCAGAAGGAACGAGCGACATCGGTCGTTGGAGTCACATGCGTGGCACAGGAGGACCAAGAGTGCATGTAACTGTAAGTGGCAGCGTATCTCTTCTGCGGGTTGAGTAATCTCCCGTCCTTCCGCCCGGAGCAGGTCAACTGCTCATGCCTTTGTGTGCCAGCTCGTGTGGCAGTGGCTGTGTCAAAACAACGCAGATGTTCTTCCGTTCGGAATGATTGCCATTTACAAGTGAGTGAGATGAAAAGGTGACATACACAACGAAGAACGGAGATGTATGCTCGAGATAACCAAGAACAGTCAAGTCACTCCCTTGCTACCAAGACAAGAATTTGCAGATCATCAGCCCAACCACTTGCAAAACCGACTCTGATGTGCGAAAACACACACAACAGTGCCCCAAAACATAACGAAACATAAAGTCACAAAAAAAGATGTTTGCCAGTTCTGGGACAAGGTTGTGAGTGGTGTCCTGGAACTGGGTGTGACGTGAGCTGATCTGTTGTGAACCAGTGTCATATGAGGCTGAGATGTGTTGATGTTGGGTGAACATAGTATGTTGGCAGTACTGGGGTGCCTGGGGCAGTGCTGATCGTGCTGACCTTGTCTAGACCAGTGTCGTGTGAGACTGAGATGTGTTGGAACCAGCTGTGTTGGTACTCCACCCATGCTGCATTGAGCACGCCTGTGTGCCTCATGGACGCCATCGTACACTTCTGCACAAAAAAAAGTTTGCCAGTTCTGGGAAAGAAGGTTGCCCTCTGTCCTCTGGCGGTTGGCTTGAACAGCACGGGCTTTGCCATGATGCTCACGCACTCGCATCTTGAACTGCTTCATGCGGCCACTCATTTCAAAAATGAAGGCCAACTCAATACCTCGCTTTTACTGCAGTCGGCTCAGCTGTGTAGGCCAGCACCATCTCACTTCTCACGCGTGAGAAAACAGATTTCCGATGAGGCCCAGGCGCGTCTTCCCGGGCCAGTCACCGATTTACTTGGGCATGGCCCAGAATCCCACACAGCGTGTGAAGCATGCCCGGGTATACGCAACGGCCCTCGCGACTAGCAGCAGTGAGCCCGAGGGGGTCGAAGATCTACCAACAGAAGTGAGAGAGAGGCTGCGCAACAAAAGGCTTCAGGCTTAGTCACGCAGCAAGTCAACGAAAGGACAGGTTATGCCAGACTGATCAACATGAGAACAGAGGACTGTGAAGCAGCTTTGAGGGTGGTGCTGTGTTTGGGCATCTTCCAACACTTGGTGGTGACTCACAAGTTTTCATGGCATGGTGTGGCAAGATTGGTGCAGACAACTCGCTACTTGTGACATTGTTATGGGTTGTTCTTTTGGCTGAAGAGGTTGCTATGTTCACACTGGGCTATCATTGTGTTACACTATCATTGTGTGACATTACGTTCTGAATCTCTGATAATCTACAACCATTTCCCACTGTCCCTGTCCCAGTATTGGCAGTCACCAGCGCCTACCAATACCAGCATCAGCAACACATCCCAGTAGAAGTTGACGCTGACCCAACACCACACTGTGCACACTTTCACCACCGTACAAACTTAGTACGAACACTCTCCTGAAAAAGCTAGTCCCACAGATAACTGACAGCCTCATCACGGTGCCAGTCCCAAACTTGTCCCAGAACTGACAAACTTTTTTTTCCCAACATGCTCACACTCGCACGCCCCCTATTTCTTCGTGGCTGAAGGCCAGCATTGGCACCTCGCTCTTTTATACGCATGTTGTAGTGGTCAAACGCTAGCGCGGGTGTCAGTAGCTCTGGAATTCACACCCTCACAACTACAGGAGTGCAAGTTCAAGAGCCAGTTAAAAAAGAAGTTTGTCCTAAAACTGGCTAACTTGGTTTTGTACCGCCATTGGCGAGAAGGGGCGATAAATGGTCCACACATCCTCGTCAGATGGTGCATATAAAACCGGCCTAACCCTATTAATTGTCGAGTGTTCAAGGGCGAAATGAAAAACAGTTGGCTGCTGCATAACCCATGCAGCACGGTGCAGCAAACCAGCAAAACGAGCCATGCCCCAAAATGAATTGCCCCCAAGCTAAGATGATTGACAGTGCTTTTATCATACTGAGATGCCCATGAAATGCGCCATCTGCCATTGTGTCTGGTAACATGAGCGCTGCTCACCATCCGTGCTAGTGGATGGCACATGCCGTTGCCTTTTGAAAGGCAACACAAGGATGCAGGCAGCAGTCCAGGTCATGAAACAGGGGAACTCGGAGAACTTGAAGAAGGAGAGATGAAGAACAAGAAAACAAAATACAAAGCCTTTCCATGCACAGCATCAATGGAATGTTTGATTTTGGCCATGCAAGATCCAGATAGGCCAGCTTATACTAATATGGTGGCTTATATTCATGAACTAATACGTTTACATCAGTGGTAACCAGCAGCTTCATGCCTGCCCGCTCTCAGTACTTAATTGAACACGCTCTCTCCCCTTCACATCCTCGTCTGTGCTCTGTCCGCTGCTAGTAAACACGTACAATGAAATATGGTTGATGGCGTCTATGGGGCGTTCGCCGGCTCATGCTTCCTCTCATACAACTCTTCAACTCAGGTGCTTGAACATTGTACAATTCACTCCCGCTGTATGCTCTCCGTTGGTAATTCTGACAACAGCCCGAGTGCAATCACAAGGTCAGAACAAACGTGACTCCGGTCTGAGCTCACACCTGCCTAGTCACTAATTTCTCTCCTCAGGCAGGCTAGGCAGTGACAGTGCCATGTGACCACTGGGCATCCCATCCATGCCACAGCCTAGTGTGTTCGCTGGGCCGGATGTGCTGTACAGCGATGAACTGGCTGCCAGACTCACAGCCAGACTGTTGGGGTCTGACACTGTGTCATGATGTCCGGATAGGCGGCTGTAGCTGTGTCTCGACGTGCGGTTCGGCGCGTGCGTTTTCGGTGGTCCGTGTGCGAAGCTGCTTGATGATTTGCGCTGCTGCTCCATGGAGCGCCTCTGGCCTTCTAAGACCGACGCAAAGTAACTGCTCGTGATCTGCTGTTGGCGACACAGTTCAGCGTTGCTGTGCGACTCCAACTCCCAGCCTGTGCTGCTTGATGCGGTGCTGGGCCGGTCCAGCTGCAGCAGTTGTGTGTGCTGTGCGGGTAATGTCATCTGCAAGTGTGGCACAGCCCCCGTCATAAAGTTCTGTGTGGTGATGTCCTGTGTGCCTGTGCCGGACGCATCCAGTGCTGACATCCAGTCTTGGGAATACCGCTCAGGCTGCTCCATAGCCGCCACATAGGCCGCTGAGCCCTGTAACCGATCGAGCAAGGAGGTCCGCTCAACTCCCGCTTCTGCTTGGGAGTCGTCAGCCATGCCTTGTTCAGGCTCTGCGCCCTGGCCGTGGCTGGTCGTTGCCTGGGCGCTGGCTGGGGCCTGCCGGTGGTGCTGAGGGATGCTCTTGAGCGCCTCGGCGAGCTGGATCTGGTGTTCCTGCTGCTGCTGGTGTTCGTGCAGCCGGCGCATAGCTTGTGCACGGCTGCTTTCCCTGTCCATGCCTGTCATGCTGGCCCCTCCGTCCAGGGTGTGAAGCGGGGTGGCGGGCAGTGAGATGGCTGTGGAGCGGAGGGATGCGGGGCTGGGGACAGGCGTGTCGGGCTCAAGCAACAGGCGGTGGTCGGGGCGGCGGTCGGGCAGCGAGCAGATGTCGGATTGGTCCTGGGGAGCCATGCGGCGCGCCTGCACACAACAGCAGGCAAGACCACTCGCCAGACGGTCAACACACTGAAGCAAGACGTGGACAATCATCATGTGCTAGTTGTTGACGCACAGAGCATGTCACTGCTGGAGCAGCCCTGGGGCTTATCTGGCCTCACCCCACTAACCTGTGCCTGTGCATGAGCTATCAACGCAGCCTGCTGGTGCGCCGCCTCTTGCTGTGCCTTAGCTCTGGCTGCCTGCGCCTCAGATGCCATGATGCGTCCCACCAGCACCTTGTCCAGCGTCACCATTTCATCCAGCATCCCTGAGGCAATGCTGCTGCTGGACTTGAAACGACGCAGTAACTCGGAGCGCATGGCAGGCGCCTGGTCACTGCATGCCTGCGCTACGGACGGTGTCATGACCCGGGCCATGTGCTGGAGCTTGGACAACACACTGCACATGGCATGAACAGCACAACCATCAAGTCAGCAGGTGAGGCTGGATGGAGCGTTGCAACATGTGTAGGCCAAGCGGGTCACCGGCTGCAACTAATGGGCAGGCTCAAGACAGGCTCAACGCCGAACAATACCAGGTTCACTGGGCCCGTGCCAGTCTCGTTGTGCATGCATGTGAACAGCTAGCTGAGGCCTACGTGCTTAGGGCCTGTGCAATACCCGCATTCCCTGACCCTGTGTAAAGGAACATTTGCTTACCATTGGTCCCAGTGCTTGCTCTTGATTGCCAGCTGCAAGCACCCAACCACTCGCTGCTCATAAATGCATGGAAGCGCAACCATGGACTGCATGCCAGCCTGGTACAGCCATGCAGCTTCACATGGCTGGCCTGCACAAGAAACCCACAAGCACATGCTCCCATTGCAGCCATGTGAGGACCTCAAAATTTACATATATTGCAGTGCTGAGCTGCAATCACAAGCGACACGGCACGCACCGACGCACGCTTGTGTGCAGGAGTGACTGCGGGCTCTGCAAGGAGCAGTAGCTGGTGCACAAGGCAAAAGAGAGACTACAGAAGCAGCTGTTGATCCACATTATGAAAGTAACGCACCTGACCGATTCTGAGTTGAAGTACATTCATAGAACCACGGACCCTCTGATGCGACCACGTCGGCTACGCTCCACCCGCTGCCGTCCACACAAAATGCACGGCGCCCCCCAAACAAGCTGAATGGCTGCTTGATGGAGCCGTTTAGTTGGCCCAAAGAGTGTGGCCGGGCGAGAGGTGGGGGGAAATGCTCCGAGCCTGGCCCATGAATTGCTCCCAGAGCAAAGCCTGAATTACTGCAGACTAGACTGACACTGCAAATGCAACACCGTGTGCAAGTGGGACTTGAGGAATTGAACAGACGCTGGCTGTGATGATAGCAAGTCTGCCTGTCACGTGCAACAGACACTGGCTGTGATGATAGCAAGTCTGCCTGTCACATGCATAAGCGTATGCATGGACAGAGACGATGCAACGCGTTCACGTACCATGCAAAATCAACCAGCTTGTGCTTGACCAGGTACTGCACCAGGAATTGCAGTCGCTCTTGAGCACACGGCAGTCGCAGGGCTGCTTCCAGCCCCTCGTCCACCTGTGCATGGCAAGAGCAACACCTTGGTTTAAGCATCCAGACACATGCTGACAAGGACCATGACCCCATGACGCTCATCCTAAAAAGGGTGCCACACCCTCTTGTGTCACGCGCAGTTCTAGTTTCCACCCTCACCAGTGGCACTGGAGTCGACCAAGCGTCGAGTTTCTGCTTCATTAACGCTACTGTGCTTTGGAACCAGGCGGCTGGACAAGAATAAAGTCCAGGCTGGAAGGCCAACACCCACAGGTCGCACAAAAGCGCATCCGATTTTCTCCCTCTGGTCATTCGTTCATTACCTTGCCGTGGCCTTGCGAGTCAAAGCTGGGGCGCCAGGCTGCAGAACCATTACGTAGCTGCTCTCTTGCAAAGCCGACCGCCTCCTGCACGCTTCTAGTCGCGCCTGCGTGGAGCGCAGCAAACTCTTGTTGCGAGCATTCCCATGCGGATATGAACTTCCATGATTTTGCCCATATGACTACACACCGTTTGATGGCTGTGATGGGCTTCCGGCGTCCTCAAGGTGCGGAAGCGGTGATTGACCTGAAGACTCAAGCATTTATCCTGGCACACTGACGAGCATTTGACGTGCATGGACTCACTATGTTGTTCTGCGAAAGAAAAGGCTGGCTCGCGCTCACTTTTCCGTTACAAGTGAAACTGAATTGTTTTAGGAGTTCTTTAGGAGTTCTGAGATAGTTCTGAGTCCCTCTGAGCCAGTTTTGCCGCAAAAGACGCATCACATGCATGGCAGAGACGGTTGTCAAGTGCAGCCTGGGCGCAGACTGACAAACGTTGCTGCGCGGTACCAATTCACAAAGTGAAGAAGCGGTTGTTTCTCCTTTTTCCTTCCCAGCAAAGCTTTGCTTTGCAGCCTACGGATTCTCATCAGCAGCTGGGTTCTCATGTCAATTCTGACCATGCATGTACCATGCAGCGAGAGAGCAGTCATGGGCCCTGCAGGTATTGGCATGGAACCCTCTTCATAAGCTTATGATACACATGGTCATGGGGGCACACATGACACAACCAAGGTGTACCCGGTACAGCGCAGACGTCTTGGTAGATGCGACAGTCTTGATGTGCTTGCATGGACTCAACCGGTGACTTGTCAGTCCACGATTTCTATGACACCCTAGCAACACTGACTTGCTCGCTCCCATTTCATTTCGCCCTCAGCGTAGCCGTTGCGCTTCTTGATGGCATCAGATGTATCAGACAGTGATTGCTTAATTTCAGTTCGTGGTTGAATGTCATGCTTTATAGCTGCTCCTGCTTCATAGGTGCTCTGAGACACCTACACACTTCTTAGAAACTGCCTTAGCCATGCCAGGTACTTTTCCTGGTCACTTTCGCATGTATGAACTTCTAGCACGCTTCAAACCTAGCGTTGGCTGCAGTACCTGCACCCAAACGCCTGTACATATGCGTTTGCACGCACTCGCATGATCTTTGCTGTTCTTTGCTTGTCAGTCAGCACTTAGCAGTTATTCTGGCATATTCCAACTGCCATGCAAGTAGGAATCTGAACTTGAGTATCTTTAGATTATGTCATCACCCGTTGTGTGATTCAGTGATGTTTTCTGGCTTCCTTAAGCCGCAACCGTCCTGGCCTTTGCCAGTTCGCTTGCTGGCTTCGCTGTTTACAGGCCTCCTAGGCTAGGACACTGTAACCATTGGAACTGGTTATCTCTGGCCTCCCCGGGAAGCGCATAAGTACAGCAGGATTGTATCTTGCTTCTGCCGCCACCAGCCAAGCGGAGCTCCAAGCAACGCAGGTTTGTATCTTGTTGCATTCACGAGCATTGCCTAGACGCAGGCTTTAACCCGTCCGTGAACCACTCGCCGAC
>QAXH01001077.1:0-17023 GCA_004335635.1 Chloromonas sp. AAM2 | reverse complement strand
GGGATCTGTTTCTCAAGGGCTTATTGAAGGACCCAGAGGTATTTGGGGGAGGCCAAAGGGTTATAGCTATAGCACCGTGGGTTGAACCATGAAAAGCCATGTAATGATGATGAAAGGGTTATGCTTAAACGCTGTCATCAACTCTATATTGAGGGCCAGAACGGCAGCTGTGAGACTGGTGACACTGTATTGAGTTTGCAGCACTGTGGTGTGTGTTTGCTTGGCAGATATCTGCTCGTGAAAGTCTTGAAACCATATATGAAGCCAGACAACACAGCAGCAAAGCGATCCGTGTTCTAATGTACAGAATGTTACAGTTTTTTTAGAGTGTTAGTCGTGCCATGCTATTTGCAGGCTCTGACAGAGAACCCTTACGAGGCAAACCTGTTCTACGTCAAAACAGACGGCGAGTACTATGGAAGCGTGAGTGCTGAGTTTCGGCTGGGCTGGGTATCTTCTTGAAGTACATTTTTCCCGCGTTCTTCCTTCCTCTTCCATGATGGCGATATTCCGTGCTCGTGACTTTTGTTTATAATGTACGTATCAGGGGTGCGCTGTGACCACCAAGGCCAAAGGCGGGGTAAGGCACGCGGGGTGACTAAGCATGTGACGTGAGGCTACGATTCAGTGCTGGGGGCTCTTTGATAGCAGCACAACTCAGTAATGTTCACACCTCAACAACGGAAGTACAGTGATGCATCATGATGTGAGGGCGACTAGCCAGTCAGGCCTGACCCTCAGTCCAAACTAACAGTCAGCCAGAGTGAGGTGGGATGTTGCGGCGTCGCTCAGATAACAGTTAAGTTTTAATCACGAACAACATAGTGATAGGAATGCGTTGACTGTGACATAGTAGCAGTGCACCTTGCTGGTTATTGAGCCTCACAAATGTCCCTTATGCCGTAAATCTTCAATATCCTGCATGTTTTGTGCGTGCTTTGTCCCCCAGAACGTGTTCCTTGACGCTGACCACATCAGGTATATAATGTACTGGGTCAAGGAAAACTACCCGACGTTCTACAACCGAAGGAGAGGAAAGGTGAGGCCCGAGTGTGAACGGTCTGGACCTCTCCAATACTGACCTTCATGTTGTGTTTGACCAGCCGCTCACGTTCGCAGCAATGATGGTGCGCATCTGCTGGTACTGTCATGGCATGAACCAGGATGTGCAGTTCCTTGGCATGATGACGTATCAAGATGGGCGCTTGTCCAGAATGTGCATAACTCATACTATTACTGGGTCTCAGGTTGATTTTGCAAACCTCACCGAATCCCATGAAATTCGGAACTTAGGGTTATATGGCTATATGATGACGAACTGCATACTCAGAAACCGTTTCTCATACAGTCAATGATTGTAGCATATGCGAGCTCATGCTGATTCAGTTTGGGTACATGTGCATACTGGCATGTGCCCCAGACTTGAGCACGTCATGTGTGAGCCCATGCTGATCAAGTTCGTGTGGCTGCCTGTCCTGTGGCGCGTGTTGTTGACCGCAGGACCACATCATATCGACTATGAACGACTGGGGCGCATGTCAGCTGCATGAAGGGTACCTGGCTCGCATGATCAAGCTCAGCCTGTGGGGACCACATGTAGGTTGAAACCAGGCGGGCGCTCACATGGCAGGCGGTGGCCCACATGTCCTGGCTTGACTGCTGCATGTGCCAAGAGCTTGTACTGTGTGGTCTACAGCACTACAAGCTGTGAAGCGCAGCATGCGAAAAGCAATGGAATCTTAAGGATGAGGGACGTTGTGGCCAAGACCAGGCCACAGCTGTCGATATTTTAACAATCACGTTGCCGGTCACATTGTTTTGCATCTTCGCCGGTCGAGCGCCACAACCTTGGCGGCAGCGACCAGTCCGCGCCGCAGCACTCGAATTCCAGTCCTTGCCGCTTGCTGGCTGATTAAACCAGCTGGCCAACTAATCAGTAAGGTTAAGCTGACTGAGCGCCCCCCATGCATTGCACAGGAGAACAGCAAACTCCGGGAGGAGCATGCCCCGGGGGTGTACAGTCGCACGTACTCATCCGGCTGCTTCAATCCGGCACGTGACATTGTGCTGCCCGTAAGGATCAAGGACGACATGGTGCATCGCAAGGCGGTGGAGCTGTACAGCAACGAGCAGACCCACACGCTCTCCGCAACCAACCGGTCAGTCTGCTGGAGTCTGCTGCCTAATGCAACGGGCGCCATAGGCTGTTCCTTTGAAGGGGATCAGGTTTATAGGCTTGCACACACTTGTGTCCTGGCAATGGCATGCGAATGAACCCGCAGAGGGTAGCGGAAGGCTGAAGCAACATCATTAGGGTTGGCCAAAACCGTATACGGCGTTTTGGTTATACTGTATATACCGTATGTACCGTACCGTATACCGTACAACCGTATGACCGTATTATTCAGGGCTGTCCAAATGGCCTGAAACTGCGGCTATGAGCTGCTCTGCCCAATCCAAGACTCTGTACCAATCCAGGATTTTTGCTTACATTCGCCTCGGGTGGCTATTTTGCCTGTTCCCGTGCCGGAAACGGGCGGCCGGTGCGTATACCGACGGGCCGGTAAATACGCATCAAAACATATGTCAAACGTTGGTTGTTCAAGCCGGCAACGGGCCAGCATGTCAATAGAGTCATGCCCTGCCAATGGTGTTGTGTTGTTGGTGATTACATCAGTCTCATGTCATGCGTCGTTTTACATCTGGTACATTGTTGGTGAACACGCTTTGCGACGCGCCAAGCTGTTAAGGGTTTTTAAGGGATGGCAACGAACAGAGGAATGCTGAAGCAACGCCAATGGAAAAAACTGCCGCATGAATCGTACCTCGGCGTTGTCCTCGGCAGTTGCCAGCGTTGCCAACCAAACTCTAGGGTTCTCTGGCTGATCAGCAATCGGCACTGTACTGCGTTGCAGGACGTACCTGATGTACTTCGGGGGAGCCATTCGGCCGGAGAACAAGGATTATAGGTAGGGATTGCAGCTATTGCAATCGACTGCACATATTGCATGCATACATCATTTATAGTTGATGTACTTCAGTCAGGGTACACAAACCAACACATGCACGTGTTGTACGTGTAACTGGCTTACACTAATAGTTTCTTCCTTCCTGGCGGGTATGTTGCCCTAGACTAGCACCCACGTAACACACCCTTCCACGTAATACGACATGCACGTCATCACATGCTGTGCATAACATGCACTTGAGTCAGGGTACACAGCCCAACACATGCACGAATGTACGTGTCGTACGTATGTATGCGTCGTATGAATGTACGTGTCGTACGTATGTACGTATGTACGTGTGACTGGGTTACACCAGTGGTTTTTTTCTTCCTGTTACCCTGGGAACCATGTTGCATCCTTCCACCCCTACCTTCCTTCCACGTCATACGACATGCATGTCAGTTAAACACCATCACAGAACAAGGATTGCAGGTGAGGACACCACAGCCGACATCAGGTAAGGATACCACAGCCGACAGCAGGTGAGGATACCACAGCCGACAGCAGGCTGTGGATAGGGTTTACAGTCCAGTTCCTTCCCTTGACAGATTGCTCTTGCTATCGTGTGTGTGTGCAGCGCGGGCGCTCGGCAGGCATTTTTTGAACACTTCACTCTCCACGACAAGAGCAAGTGAGTATACTTTGTGTGGCAGCAGGGCAGGCCAGACTAGGATGCCTGTCTAGCAATGTGTGAGTGAGTGAGTGTGTGAGTGAGTGAGTGAGTGAGTGTCGTTTTACATCTGTACAAGTTGAACAAAAGATGGCTCAATGGGTCTGCTCCATAATGTACTTATCCTTTCTGTTTGTTCTGTTCGTACAAACAATACTGGGTGTCACTGAGTGGGCATTGCCATGCAACTGTAAACGTCAGTGCATGGCGGGTTGGGGAAGTTGTCAACTGATTGTGCTGTTTGATGCAACGACAATTGGGTTGAATGATCAATTAAACAGACATCATCAAACTACAGTCATGTGTTTACAGGTTTACGCATACACACGGTTGGTGGCATGACTGGTTTCGCGTGCAGGTATCCCGATGAGGTCAAGTTCCAAGGCGATGTTTCTGAGTTCAGTCTTCAGTCAGAGTTCTGCCTCATCATAGGAGGTGAGAGGAGTGGGAAACAGTTGGAGAGGGAGGACGGGCAGGCAGACAGATGCACGGGCGGGCGGGCAGGCAGGTAGGTGAGAGGTTGGACTCATTGACGCAGTTGATTTGCAGTGGACGCAGTCCTTGGCTGATGGCTGCGGCCGTGGCTTGGATCCCGCACAGCCCGCCAGGCAGCTGACCCCTTGACAGCATTGCACAGGCCTTGCTACAGCGCCCTGCATGCCACTCCACGCAAGCCTGATGTTATTGCTAACATGCTCGTTATGTGCGCCCCTTGCTGCAGCGGAAATCCGCCCTTGACTGTCGTGATCTCAATTCGCTCCGCAGACTCGTTTGTGCCTCTTGAGGTTGATGTTGTTGCATGGTGCATGTTACATGTCCCGCAGGCGAGGGGTTCCCCAGCACCCGCCTGACCATAGCCATGCACCTGGGATGCATCCCCGTCATTCTCATGGTGGGTGGGTCATGCACACCAGGTTAACTTGGGCTGACATGACAGGGCATGCGTTGGAAGGTGCCATCATGCTGTGATGGTCCAGCGCAATACACTCAAATGGATTATATGGCCGCAGAAGTGTTGATGGGATCATGTCGGGCCTGTGATGTTGACCTGCAGATGAGGGGCCACAGCTTTGTGTGTGAAGTGCATCCATCCCCTCGTGGGCCCATGCCATCTCTGCTAGTGTGAGAGAGACTGGGTGTGTGCACTCGATCTGTTATGTCAGGAGTGCGTCCTCGGACCACTACCACGGCATTGTAGCGTTGACGTAGCGGCGCATGGGATCGTGATGCTGAAGTCTTGGACCTAACTCTGGGCTCAAACCCGTGTCATGCCTCGAAGTTTTAATGAACGCTCATTCTACACCCGGCACGTAGCTGCTGAGGGCGGTTCAAATGTGACGTGAAGCCATTGGCACGGCAGACAAGCAAAACATATGCTGTAAGTGATGCGTTTCATGCCTGTTGGCGTTTTCTGTGCAGGACCACGTGGCTCAGCCCTTCCACGACCTGCTGCCCTACCGCTCCTTCTCTGTGAGAGTGCCACACGAAGATATACCCAGACTGCTGCCTATATTGAGGTGCGTTTCTTGACTGTTTTGTCATCACGGTGGGTGCCTTGGACTGTGAGGGAATCAGGCTTACCTCATGTGATCACGATGAAGTTAACAAATGCCAAAGTCGACGCACACATCAGCATAGATAATAAGATAGTAAGATCTGTTAGTATTACAACTGTTGGTGAGCTGTTGTGTACTATCCAAGCATGGCAGGGCCTATCTTGCCAACAGTGCACATTCGCACACCTTCCCAAGCTTAACAGTCAACCACCATCCGTCGGTGTGCCCCTCTCCATGTTGACGTGGCATGGCCCTGATCCATATTTGCATAGCATGGTCCTTCTGGCCCCTCTCCATGTTTGCTCGGCATTGTGCTGCTGCGCCATGCAGGTCCATTCCCCATGCAGAGCGCGCCCGGTTGCGGCGGAACATGGCCCACAACTACCTCCACTTCAACTGGTGGCCCGAGCACAACGGCACAGCCTACCGCATGACAATCCGGTCGCTCAACAGGCGGATACACAACCTGTGGGGCTGGCTGTACAGGAAGTCGAACTAGGCTCAGGGCTGTAGAGTAAGCTTCAAGTGCAACGGCTTACGCTAGGGTTTAGAGGACACTTTGCCGGAGCTGTGATCAGTCCAAGGCGCAGAAAAGCACGCAGGTCTATGTATACAAGCAAACCGCAACAGGGGTAACCAACAGCAACATGAAAACAATGGCTGACATATGATTCCAAGCTTGTGATGTGACGCAATACAAGCGCTTGTCAGTGCTACAATCGAGCTGTGCTGTGCACAAAGATTACTTCACAGTACTCAGGGCTGTTCTCTCAAAAACAGTACTCAGGGCTGTTCTCTCAAAACATAAATCAGCTTCAAGACGTCAGCAGAATCGGCAGACACATGATCAATGACCGCTGGCCATGTGAAACAATCACTTGTACCGTGTGCATGTATGCCTCGTAACTTGAGCTGCATTCAACAATTGTATTTGGGTGACTGGCTAACCTCCTTCCTTTTGCGCGTGGGAATTCAAACCCACCTTTGTGTGGGGTTGTCAACTGTACCTGGGTAACTGTAACTGTAACTGTAACTGTGTGCCTGGGTAACCTGCTTTCACGGTAATGCTAACCAGAGGTCAGCAGAGAACACAACTTCTCTTCTTTTCTCAGGTTTCTGAATGCCCCTGCCATGTTGCTGTTGTTGCAATCGGTTCTTGACATAGCTATTTGAGGCCAATCACGACCATTCACTGCGTCAATCCGTCTTCAGTCGAGTTGCAACAGTCGGTTTGAGTCAGCTTTATAAAGCTCTGTGTGTGATTCTAATCAACCGATGGCTTGATCTTAGTTTGGCCTTGGCCCTGCAACAGTCAAATGCGGCCATGGGCTGCAAGGATTTATGCCAGCCTGCACCATGTACTGCCACGCGTGCACACTTGTCTGACATTCAATCGCTTGGGTTTTCAGTAGCGTCCAGGTCCCTTGCACGTACCAGCTACTGGCAAAGAGTTTGCCGACCAACGTTTGCATGAACGTCAGCCGCTTTGAATCCATGGTTGCTGTTTCTAACAGGGATGGGTTCAGCTGTGTACCGTACCGCTCCCCAAACTATGGTGACGCGACATGCAGTCAAAAATGCAGTCAAAGCCACGCAAGCTAGTTTGGAGCAGCATTACATCAATGAAACAATGGCCTGCCAGCGCTCCCCCTGACCTTGTGCCAGCTTATGCTGCCATGGCTGATTGCATGTCTCCATGGCGCGGTCCGAGGGCACGAGCGCCTTGGCCTGGAGCCCCTAAATTCAGATGACACCACACGTATGTGGCCTTCAGTTGCTTGCGCACCCAGTACACATAAGTTACAAGTACTGTGCCAGGGTATGAGTCTCTTCGGACGATGAGCAGTGCCAACATGCATTCATGCAATCAGCAGCCAAGAGCCAAAGAGCACGAAGGACTTCGGTCAGAGGTCCACACCCGCACAGATGCACGTGCACGATACGAGGATGATTACCATTAAGTCCAACTCCAATTTTGTTATAGTGATCACCCCCTTGGCAAGAAACAAGACGACAAGGGATTGTGTACCGAAGAGCAGGCAACAAGGCACGAGTCAGGCTATGACGCAGGGCCAGACCGAGAGACTGGCAGAGTCTCAAGTCCAAAATCAAAGGTATCATCGAGAGAAGGAGGGTCCATCCCAAGCAAGGAACTCAACAGACCGGGTGGAAGTATGAAATGATGGCAAGTCGCAGCAGGAAAGACTTGCTGGATGGCTGGGAAGCCAGGTGGCAGGAGTTGGATTGCCAAGCTTGGGGGTGCAGGGATGGCGCCATGATGGCCAGGCCTTCTTGTATTTTCTTGTGTGCCGCGAGGAGCTTGTACGCATGCACCTTGTACGCATGGCCATTGACACCTAGCCACCTGAAACGTTTTTCTTCGGAAAGCAAAAGTTTCAGTCTTACCCTTGAATGCAATTATAATTGAATATACGATGACGAGGCTCACATCGAGGTTTTGCAGCCTTCCTTCCAGATGGATGGAACTGGACGACCGGCAACTGTGCGCTTTACAAACGGCCCGGCCATCGTCGTCCGTTTCTGACCCATCGCCAACCCTTCGGTACAGCCATCCACTGCACTTAATCTGCCAGGCGGAGGCCTCAGGCAAGGCGTGCTTGTAGAACTACTCTAATTTGAGGATCTCCGCGCTACTCTGTCCCATTGAGTGCGTGCGCAGCATCCTTCAATAGAAATCAAGTGGGAGAGCCACAAGCCGCAATGCCATCGGATGCATGGTAAACATCGCCACGGCGGGCAAGTCTGAGAACGTGAAGGTGCCGTTTCATCTGCGATCCAAGCCAGAAGCAGCACATCAGCTCACACAGACGCGAAGCAGGTAGGCGATGTATGCAGGAAGAATTACAGTACGCACGGCATGGGTGTCCATTGCAACTCGGTACAGTCGGTGCACATTGGAACGGTTGATGGCGGGCTCCCGGCGGGCGGATAAAACGAGGCATGACAGGGAAGGTCATTGCAACACCACCATTGACTGTATGAGTCAGGCGCGGTTTCTGTCTGATGTTCCCCCTGAGATGTGTCAAATGCCTGTTCCAAGAGCATATGAGCACACCTCGCTTGGCAAACTCGCGCAGGCCCTCTTCGCCTTCCCCCTTTCCCCTTGCCTTTCCCCTTCTATTTAAGGCGCCATGCTTCCCATGCGGCTTCTGGTGGTGCTTCTAGCCCTCCCAGCTGCCTTGGCATGGATCAGAGTTGACAGGGAATGCGAGCCTGGGTGCACGGAGAGAGGTGTGTGATGTCATCCAACGGCTATAAGTAAACTGAAGCACGGACTTGCTACACGAAGGCTCGGCTTTCCGGCTGTTGAAGCCGCAGCAAAAGAACACAAACGTAAGCCACAGATGGCAATGAATGTCGCATCCAGAATGGTGCAGGTTGTTTGCCAGAAAGAATTTGAACACCGGACTTCGAATGTTTGTGTGGCCCTGTTGTGTGCCCAATGTCTGTCTGACCCTATCGTGTGACCTAACAAACTTCTAAACCCAATCCACAGCAAGTATTGTAGAACACCCGGGATGGACTCTGATCAGCCAACAGGCGTTTGGTTGTCACATCTGTTCTATGTTTCTCTCCATGTGTGCCACACGTCCTGCAGGTAACTGCAACAAAGAAACGGGCAAGTGTGACTGCCCTCCCGGGTGGACAGGTATGTGCCCAGATCTGCTCCATTTTGCCGCAATCAAGACTTTACTTGGCGCTCATGCCAAATCCATGGCTCACATGCCTGTGGCTGTTATTTCCGAGCAGTATACAAACGTTTTGCTGTGTTGAAACGTCTTTCTGCAGGTCCCACATGCAAGGAAGCCAATCTTGGCGCATGCCGAACCACTCTCGCACCCAACCATATTGTGGGACACCACGGGACTGAATGGCCAAAGGTGATGGGGCGGGTGGGGTGTGGGTGTAGGCAAGGCTTTGGAGTCAGCCTGTCCAGCAAGGGTGGCATGGGGGGTTGGCATGGATGGGGGGGTTGGCATGGGGGGTTTGGCATGGGAGAACGGAGATCTAGGGACAGTTGTGCACTGCATGGTTGTTGCTTTGACCAAGGAAGCTGGAGACGCACGCAGTGGGCAGCTGAGTAGCAGATTGAGCCCGAGATGCAAGCAACTTGCTCCACCAGCCAGGCACCAAGGCAGAGAGGCAGGTTGGTCAATGGCGAAGTTCAGTGCAAACGCAGTGAGAACCCGGATGTACGGAGGAAATTTCAACCAGTACTGGCGTGTATGCCATCTCAACGTTTGATTAACCCACCACCATTATCATCACGGGGATTATCATCACGGGGAAGTGCACGCACACAGCATGCATACTTTGGATTACCATGCATGTATGACAACAGGGCTTTGATCTGCTTGTTTGCCATGCAGGCGTGTGAGTGTCTGCGTCAGATCGACCGGTTGTTCACTCTTCCCGTCATTCCCGAGCTGTCCTCTGACCCCTGGTTGGATAACCCTGTGGTGAGTCGTGGGAATGATGGATCGCAGCTGTGCAGGGTTACCAGGTTTTCGTTTAGGCAGGCGGGCCAAACAATCCTGAGGTCATGTCGCAGTATTTCTGGGAAAACCTTGCCAACAATCGCCACACAAGCTTCAGAGTTTTGCCTGCAAATCGGTTGCGGTCAGGGTATAACAGTAGTAGTCATTGTGAGGCTGATGGCCCACCTGTTCAATTGGGGTTCATTACCAGGCAAAGCCTTGCACCGGGCGGCACTGAACGCACCTGTGCGCCACAGCATTCCCTTGTTACTCAGTCAGCCACTATCAGACGTTCATATCATATAAGAGTCTGCTGGCCGAAGCATATTTACACCAGGGCAGCCACCAGACGACACGGAACGGGATGGGCACCGCCCTGGCCTACCCTGAGCAACAACCTACCCGGCCCCTGCTCTTGGTCTGTACAACTTGTAGAGTATGCAGGGAAGTGGGGGTGTTTGTTGTTGACTGATGCGGCCTGCTCCCTGAACCCTGAGCCCAGCGTTTTGTTTCTAGCATCTACGATCAAGGGACGGAAACCGAAGAAAAGCGACCAATTGTAAAGTCATACTAAAAACTGACTTGACTAGACAAAACACTGACTGTCTGCCCTGCAGCTCAAGGACTGGGACCGGCTAGTCTGCTTTGAGCGCACGGCCCTGGGCGCTGAGCAGCAGGTAGGTCGACTACCATCATCACCAGAATGCCACAACTGCCATCATTGTCATCGCCATGGCATGGCATTTGCGCGGAATAAACTGTCCGCCCACATCATTTTTTGAGGCAACGCACGAGGATGATGCCCTAAACGTCAACAATCTCAACACATGTGATGTTAGATCTCTAACAGCAGGTAAACTATAAACTGTGAACTGAACGGCTGGCGTGGCTGGGTATGCATGGCCCAAGGCTCTGTCTACATGCATTTGCTTCATGTATTACTACATAGGCAGTTTTGACCGTGCAGTTTTGTGAATCCCACGCTTTTCATCTGTTTGCAGTATTCTGATTTGCCGGACGTGGATGAGCAAGGAGGTGGGCAATGGGTGGGCAGGGTGGTGGGCAGAGTGGTGGGCAGAGTGGTGGGCAGAGTGGTGGGCGATTGATTGGTGGGCAGGGTGGTGGGCGACTGGTGGGCAGTTGGGGGGCAGGGTGGTGTGGGCAGAGTGGTGTGCGACTGGTGGGCAGTTAGTAGTGGCCGGGGGGGCACGGTGGTGGGTCACTGGATGTCTTCCTTGCAGCTCCGGGGAGGAACAGATGTGGGTTTGGTCAATTGGTTTACCACAGCACAAAGCATTAATGGGTCAGGCTGCTGAACATGACCACGGAATGGATGCGGCATCTGCTCGATGTGCAAGTCGCTTGGCTCCATGAGCCGCCTTTGGCCTCTTGAGGGCGGCGAAAATGCGGCTTCCCATCTGTCATGATAACTCTGGCCTGTGTCCGCAGTTGCGTGGTTCCGCGGCAAGAAAGGCGAGGGCGGCAAGCGGGAGTTTGAGAAACTGGACGCTCGGCCCGCACGCCTCAAGCGAGATGGAGACGTGTCGGAGGACTATAGGCCACTCAAGTACTGCAAGGATAGGTGAGGCCTAAAATATTAAGTGGTGGGGCCGAACAGTACATGGCTATGTGCTTCGGAATCTAGTTATCTTTTTCAACCAAACAGTATATGGCTATGCTACATGGAATGCAGCAGGGCGTTGCACGTGTACGGTGTCTTGTCCACCCGCACTGCTGCCCATGTGCTGTCCGTTCAGGAGCATGGTGCCGGCTCTGCCTTCCGGCAGCTGCATGATGAATGACTCATGCACTGCATGGACAGAGGGACCAAATGGCTGGTGTACAAAGTGTTGCCTGGGCCTGCTCTTTGGACGGATGTGTTTCCCCATGTTGCTCTGCAGGTGCATGGACCGGGGTGCATGCTATGGGCGCACCAACGCCACCTCGGGGGGCTGCCGCTGCAGCAGGGGATACCGCGGTGAGCAACCAGAGAAAGAAAACGCCTTACAGTAACGGCTGCAATGTCATTCACTATTCACTCGTGTGGCTCTTACTGTGGCACTTACTGTAGCTCTCACTATCAACACCTGTGGGTCTTATTTGGCTTTACCACCAACAAAAGTGCCGTATACAGCACTGAACTGCTTTCCCCATCCTTCTTGGCAAACTGTCAACTCTCTTGAACCTGGACTGCGAATGTGCTGGTGGTGTTTTGATCCCTGAAGCTGAGCAATCAGGCCTTCATGGTGGCCACGGGATCTTTCGGACTGAGCAGTGCTTTGCAATGCGATTATGACGATCCTGCACAGCTTCAGCCATCTTCTATTCGGCTTGTCGGAAATAAATAGAAAAGTTGAACTCATGCAGCCCTGTTAGAGCATGTCTGCACGTCAGCTGCACTGCTGCCATTTGTTTCTTCCATTTCTTCCGTTTCTTCCGTTTCATCCGTTTTATCCCTTTTATTCCCCTCACGAAAAGGGTCCTTCATGGACTCCACAGAGCATATCCGCACGCCACGTGCCCCGCCATTGCTCTCTTTCTCTGGTTGTTTTGCATGGCCCTGCTGCCGTTTCAATCCGTTTCTCCTCCGGTGTGTGGCCTGCAGGTTCCGCTTGTGAGGATGTCAACACAGACCACATGGAGCGCTGCAAGGGCAAGCTGGTGGCTGGCTGGTGTCACTGCGAGCCAGGGAAATGGGGCATGGTGCGTGATCACTGCTCGCAAGGTCTAAGACACGTTAAACGAGTGAGGATCCCACAGAGCGTGTACGGCTTCTGTTCAAAGCGGTTTGTGTTCTTGTTTGCTTCCTGGCCGACTAACATTTCTACACGGCTCACGGCTAAGTCTTCAATCAATTAAGAGTACTCTTTTTTCAATGTGCTGGAAAGGGTATGCCTAGGGCTCTTCCGCACCGAGCACATGCCAAAACCACTTGCCTTGTCCTTTGTCACAGGACTGCACTCGCTCTGCTGCCTGGGGCCCTGACCCGTCCAAGCCAGAGGAAGTGCGGGACAAGGCGTACAGCAGGACAAGGGTCCGCATCTACAGGTACCTGAACTGTGGGGCCAGGTGCTGTACTCACAGTAGACAGTACAACATTGATCGGCCACGTTTCAAATCGAGGTGGCGTAGCATGTCCCCGGCGGCATGTCCCTGGCGGCATGTCCCCGGCGGCATGTCCCCGGCGGCATGTCCCCGGCGGCATGTCCCCGGCGGCATGTCAGTGCAGTCGGAACATGTCGTCTATTGCACTGCCTTACCACCCCTGTCCTCTGCCTATGTTGCATTGATTCTCTTCCCTAGTTCCCTCCCCTGCCTTCCAGTTTCCTGTCCTTCTCCTCAGCCCTCGCTTACGGGCTGTCCATTCCCTTTCCCAGTATCCTTCCTCCCATCTGTGCTTTCATTTCCCCTTTCCACATCCTCTTTGCGTCCCCAGGTACGAACTGCCCTGGACCGTTTCTTGGCCTCAGACAGGCTCAGGCAACGAGGAGATTCAAAACTACGACGGACTCTACCAGGCAGAGGACCTGTTCCTCAGAGGACTGGTTAACGATCCAGAGGTGCGGCTTGACCTCGTTGTTGGAGTGTATGCTGGAGTTTGACAGTGTCAGGATCAGGCCTGACTTTATCAGTTGGTGATGCATCGACTCATTTTTGGTTGGCGCTTCAACTCAACAAATGCGACACTGAATGCGTATGAAGTTCGCCCAACCTCTGGAAAGAAATTCGCCTTCGGTGGGGTTCGACCGAGTTCAAATTCCGACCACTTGTCTGCATCGGTACCGCAAATACCTGAGGTCTGTACCCAGGGTTGAGTTGCCTGGCTTCCAGTCAGGTGCAGGTCTATACGTGCCTCAAAGTCCATGTTGTATGTTCCAATAACAAGTTCATGTGCTATGTCACCAAAGTGCAGGCATGAATTCACAGCCACTCAACAGTGATCAGCACAGCCGTGTGCGCAGTGTGCGCGTGTTTGATGCCAAGGGGAGCCGAAGTTGGCAAGCATACATATAGCCACAGCATCATTTTGCATTGCAATTGCATACACACTGCAATTGACCTGCCTCACATCATGTGCTTCCATGTGATATGCGTTGTGGACTGCTGGTGGAAGTCCAAAGCAACCTCACCTGGACAGGGGCTCCGTCAACCCATGCGGATTGCTTTCCTCCTGTCATGCCCCCACTGGGCAGTCCTCCCGGAATGTCGGCCATGTCACGCCAACTACACCCTGCCCGCTGTGTGCAGGTCCTGACAGAGAACCCTTACGAGGCAAACCTGTTCTATGTTACAACGGACAACATGTTCTATGGAGGAGTGAGTGGATGGTGGTCAATGACGGTCCGCAGGCACGGGTAGTACTGAGGTGGGCTGCAAGAGCCACAACTTGTGCTCAGGCCAGTGGCCAGTGACCTAGTGTCAATGGCACGCCGTGCATCTGCACGTGCTACTGGCCATTCTTGACGTTTAATTTTAGATGAGCAAACCTGTCACGGGGCACGGGTCCATTTGGAGCCTTGTACTGGTTCGTGCGCACCTGCCTGTTCCAAAGGGGTCTGTCAGAGGCTGTTAGGTTGCCTAGGAAGAGTGAGTGGGTGGTGGTGGTCATTGGTAGTATATATGTATGTATACTTGCACCAGGGATTGTTACCGCGACTCTTGTACGATATACTGCCGGAGGATTCCAACTGGATTAACCGTAATCATCGCAGTCGCAGATTGCCCGAAGCATCGTTTTGAACATGGTGCTAACAGGTAGAAGTCCAAGAATGGGTGGCAGTACGCACCCTGTCTCGTATGGCATCTTAGGGTAACTGTGGCGCTTGTGGCATGTACTTGTGTCTGCTTCTCTTGTTCCGTTCCTGGGACTGAAATCTCCTGTGTTGGTTGATGCTCATCCCTTGCTTGCAACACCTGGCTGGCCTGCCAGGGCCGCCGTCCAGGAACAGATCCGCTGTGACGCGTCTCCACTACCGGCACTGCCATGCTCAAACACACATCGATCGCCTGTCGCGCTTGCGTGTTGGCCCAGCTAGGGTAGTAGCAACTGACGACTGTCCATCGTCTGTGTTCATGTGCTTCCAGAACATTTGGCTCAACACCCAGCACATCAAGTTGGTCACACACTGGGTCAAACAGAACTACCCGACATTCTTCAACCGCCGAGGCGCCAAGGTGAGTCTCACCACATGCTACTCAAGTGCAAGTCTCGGTCTAGCGTTTATTGTATCTCTGACATGTCTGTAGTGACTGACTTATCAAGCCTTCTTATCTGATAGGAAAACCACTTTTGTTGGCTTGCTGGTCAATGATCGACTAATCGTCATGATGCAACTCATGATGCAGCTTGTGACTTGATGCTTCGTACTTTGCCTTGTTGGCCTCAGGACCACATCATCTCGTGCATGGCTGACTGGGGCTCCTGCCAGCTCACGGACGGCTTCCCTGCTCGCATGATTAAGCTCAGTTTGTGGGGACCGCAGGTGAGAGGCATACTCTGTCATCAGGCAACCATTAGATAGTCATAAGTCAATCATACCGAGAAACAGTCGGAGACAGACATGTCGCTGTAACTCACACAAGGGGCACATGTAAGCAACCCAATGAATGAGCTCAGTAAAGTCAGTCAGTAAGAGTCGCTTACTGTTTTCGGGTGAGACTGCATACAATTGTTGAGTGCAGACAGGTGCCTTGCGTAGGAAAAGTCAATTCTGCATACAACTGAGCTTGATCCCTTGCGTCGGGATTGGGATGAAATCCGAGGTCTCCATTAGGCAAGCCACGTGATCAAGCCGCGCTTTGACTGGTCTAGTGGGAAGTCGCGTCTGTCCTCCGGCGCAGCATTTCATTCTTGGCGCCATCTGTCTCATGCAGGAGAACAGCAAGATTCGCGAGGAGCATGCCGACGGCGTGTACAGCCGCACTTACTCGAGCGGTTGCTTCAACCCCTCTCGGGATGTGGTGCTGCCTGTCAGACTTGACCCGGGAGGCAGCTTGGAGATCCTGCAGAGAGCGCCTGAGCTCTACAAGGCGGAGCCGTTCAACAGACCTGGCTACAACCGGTACGACAGCACACAACAAAACACTTCGCGAGAGTGTTTGAATCGCAATGGGTACATGTATGCGACAGATCTGAGCTTTCAGCTTTGCAAGTTTGTCGGGTTCAAACGGTATGTGAGCAGCAGTGCTGCTGGCGAGAGTGTTCAACCGCGACCAGCGGTGACGTTAGCTTCGAATGTCTTCGAGCAATGCCGACATGCTGCAAAGCCAGTGCAAAGCCAGCACGCCTTGTTCTTGTTTTGAGCACGCGACCAGTGTTCAGTAGTATTCCGGCAGGTAGTTAGTCGGGTTGAGTCACATCGGCGTGAAGGGTATAGCGCGCAATGACCCAGAGAGAATGTTCACAAGTTGGTCGGACCTGCAACTTAGGCCCCGAATACGCAGGGCATGTATTCACTGCTGGTTGTATTCACCGGAAGCTTCATGTATATTTAATTCATGTGAGCGTTGTCCTGAACTTGCAATATTGCCCACAAGCTGCAAAAAAAAAGATGTTTGCCAGTTCTGGGACAGTTCTTGTGTTTTGCACTGAAACCAGTGGTAGTGTGGCATTGTCAGTGCTGCTGTCATTGATACCGCCAGCCAGTCGCCCAGTTCTGGGACAATTTGATGGGTTCGTGTGGTGACTGTTCGTGTGTCCTGATGTATTGTCCCGTGCTGCATAGTCCGCAGTTCTGGTGTTGAGCGCGCGTTCTGGTGTCGCGATGGCTGTCTTTGTTCGTAACCAAGCGACCCAAACCATGCATTGCGACTGCGGCGTTGTGTACAGGACCTATCTAATCTACTTTGGAGGCGACATCCGATACCACAACAAGGATTACAGGTAAGAACATGGGAAAAACAAGTATTGTCTGTCTGGCCACACTGTTGAGGTTGCACTGTTGAAGGCTTCATAAATACTGCATCATAACTTGATGCTGATCTTGTGACAAGCAGGACCAGCAAGGACTAGTGTCTCAGAGGGTCGCATGCGACCATGCAGGGGCTCGGACATGTGCATGTGCAAGGCTGTGTGTTGCTATGTATGCACCCTACCTGAGCCACCCATGGCACCAACACGGCTTCCTAGGGTTGAATGAGCACAATTTGGAAGTCGCTTGCCATGGGTCTGTGTTGCGCTGGCTGCGTGCATGGGTGATGTTGTTGTTGGACTCTCTTGGACTCTCTTTTGTTACATCCGGTTTGATGCATCATTCTGCATATGGGATGGCTCCTGTCACTCAGTGCAGG
>QAXH01001075.1:0-13167 GCA_004335635.1 Chloromonas sp. AAM2 | reverse complement strand
TGTTGCAATAACATAGAAACTCAACCAATGCGTAGTGTTTGCAGTTGCGTTGAATGATAAGTCCATAAATGAGTTTAACACAATAAATGCAACTACTTTAGTCATCAGCACATGCCATTTGCAATGTTGCTCAAAGAAACGCTTTTAAAATGAAAACGATAGCGACGGCGCTGCGGCTAAGATTATTACTTTCTTAAATCCAGAGTGTTTGCAGTGATGCACAGCGATATAATATCATCAACGTCGTTACATGGTATACTCGTCACATTTAGCTTGGCATTGGCATGGCATGGCATGGCATTGGCATGGCATGGGCATGGCATTGCAGTGGCATTGCATGGGCATGGCATGGGCATGGGCATTTGCATGGCATTTGCATGGCATTTGCATGGCATTTGCATGGCATTGGCATGGCATTTGCATGGCATTGGCATGGTTGGGTGTGCATGTTACGGATTGCACGGAACAAACCCACACACACATCTCCCCCTTGCTGCTTTGACTTGCCTTGATCGCATTGAGCAAACTTGCACACGCCTCAATTCCCCGCTGCTCACACATGACTTGTCTTTACCTCATCCCAACTGAGCGGCATCCAAGCACACCCATCGTTACTGTGACTTGCCTTGGGTGGGTTGACGATTGGTGGGTTGCAGTTGACGGGTCTGGTTAAGTCGGTTACCGTTGGCATGGGCGGCAGATCAGATGTCACTCCTATCTCACTGGTGACCATGAGGCATTTCTCTATGGCCAACGCAACCTGTAGGCAGGCGCGTGTTAAGGATGATTCACTCAAAGACAGTCAAAGACATTGTAGAGTATAACAGCCGTGTACATTGTTTAGGGTTCCAGGTTTCAGGCAGGTGCACCCGTGACGTTTCCACTGTCTAGAGAAACGGGAAAAGCACAGTGTCAATTGAGGCGTTTTTTGGGGGGCACCATGCCCATGTTTTGCTTAGGATGGGGATGTTGGCTGCTGCTGAGCGCCTAGCTGGTTGGTCCTGCATTACCGTGGGTTGAACCATGAGATATGTAATGATGATGAATGAATTGAGACGTTCACATTGCCATACAGGGGAGGCAGCAGTCCTGCTTGCACAGTGAGCTCTTGTATTAACGAGCCATTCACGCCACCCTTGCAATGCCTGAGCAATTGCTGGGCAACCCCCTACGTGCACTCCCTTCACCCCATGTCCAGCCCACCCACAATCCCTGGCAGCAGCACTTGACGTCCTCTCCCTAACAGAGCCCCCCTCCACCTTCCCCAAACTCGCACATTTGGCGGGCCCCTCCTGGCTTTTCCCCAACCTGTGCCTCCATCATGCAGTGTAGTGCACTGACTCCTAAGCGTTAGCAGCACTTCATACAGCCTCTGTAGCGTCTAGGGGGCCCTGATTCCGCCGTCGTCCCTTCCACCCGTCCCCTCTTTCCTCGCACATCCATTCATGCCAATCCCACCTTGTGCAGTTTTGTGTACTGGTTTCTGGGTGCGAGCAGCACTTCACACAGCCTCTGTAGGGTCCAGGGCGCCTGGGTGAAGCGCCCCATGCACATTTTGAACCGCTCGATGGTGCTGTCAAGCGACTCCCCGGCAAAGGCGGGCCGGGCAGGGCCGACGGTGTCAACGGACATGCTAGAAGACTCGAACTCACGCAAAATCTACACAACAGCAGGGGCAGGCGGAGAACGGTAAGGAAATGAGAGAGATGGTGTGTGTGTGTGTGTGTGTGTGTGTGTAGACTTTCCATCCCAAAAGATAGAACAATCAGATTGCAACAGCGCCAGTGTGCTTCTGGTGGTGTAAGCCCGAGGCAAGGCGGTTTTCACAGACATGCTGGAAAACTGAAATTCATGCACATTTGTAAGGCACAATCAGTGTGTGTTTCTAGCATCGCAAAGGCAAAGCACAGAGTCAGGGCCTTCACTGGCAGCATGCCAGTGAAGTCTCCTACATTTCGGCAAGTGATCGGCAACGTGCAAACGAAGGCATGCGTGCATGCTGCCCACGCAAAGGATGGATTCGCGGTTCCGGCCTGATGTCTGCATGCATGCCATGCATGCCATGCATGAGCCCAAAACACCAACCTTCTCTGTCATGAACTCAACCAAAGGGCGCATCAAGCCCCAGTTGTACCGAACGACGCCAGTCAAGGCAGTCTCGAGCAGCACGCAGCGCAGCGGTTCCGTGAGCTGGCGCTCCGACACTTGCAGTGTGGAGAACCGCTCCAGATCCATCTCTGTTGCTATACGAGCGCCAGGGGTTGGCGTATCGGGCACCACGGTCACAGCTGGATCAACTGCCATCGGGTCTGGCGGGTAGAGGCCACCATTGCTCACAGGCTCCATGACGATGGATTTTAAAGTAAAGGACGCCAGGTCCAGGGCCATCATGCTGCATTTTGCCCCAAACTTCGAAACTTTCCCAACTTTTCCGTTTCTGCGGGCGATCTGAGGGTTTTGCTCGGCGCTGGCAACCACTAGCATGCAGCCCTTGTCCCAGCCCAGTGCAGTTCTGTGATCACGGTCATGTTATCGCTGCCTGAAGTTGTTCTGGTTTGCATAATGAAGGGCCTTTGTTGACCCTCAGTGCCTTGTGGCCACAGCTTAGCAAAGGCTGGCCCACCTTCTATATGCAGCCCTCAGGCGTTCAAGTGTTCTAGAGACCCTTCTGCTGACAGCAGCTCACACAGGCCTTAACACATGGTGGCGTGTCTGTGCCAAGGCGTTACTGACGTGGTCTCCACCAATGTCACACAGCACGGTATTGCACAGGGTTTGCACGTGGGGCACTATGGGTGGAGGGAGGAAGGGTTGAGGTCTTGCCCTGGGATAGTATAGATGCAACTGCAAATCTCGTGTAGTCTGGTGTTGGTGGGATGTCAAGCCGGTGAGGGAGCAGCAAGCAGTAAGCTTGCGTGGGTTGCTTCTCAAGAGGATATGCCAGCCTGACACCGTAGGTTAAACACAAACAGCATGTGGCAGCAACAACAAGCAGAACAAATATGCAGCTCTTGCTGTTCAGTCTAAGGTGTCAGGCTGGCATATCCTCTTGATGTTACTTCACCATTCAACCCAATCCCCGGCTGCAGAGACTGTCACTTGCACATCTACACTATCCCGGGGCCAGCCCCTCCTCCCTCCCTTCTAAGGCCTCCCTCCGCTTCCCCGTCCTCCCTCCCCGCCCTAACGCCTACTACATCTTAACCCCTCCTCCCTCCTATAATATAGTTGTCCCTGATGCTGTGCACTTGGCCTCCAGCTATTGGAGTGCACGTTTTCGACACTGGTTTGAGTGCAGCACGCTCGTTGTACCTTTGGCAATTGGTCAGGTGGTAACTAGGCATGTACCGAATGCATTACACAATGAGAAATTTTCCTGTTTTGCTTTGGGTTGGCCTGCCTTGCCTGCTTTGTTCCTTGCTTTCGTTTTGCTTTCTTGCTCAGGGTAGGCCAGGGCGGTGCCCATCCCGTTCCGTGTCCTCTGACGGCTTCCCTGGTGTAAATACATATATATAGAAATTCACATTAATTGACCAGGGTGCTGGCAAGTCAGCGTGATTCGAAGATAAGGGTAGATAACCAATCCTGACCTCGAGCAAGGCAGAACATCAGCACAACATAACGCAACACAAGCACTCAGCAGTGCTCAACTGACCATCATAATGACCAATACAGTACTACAATCACGCATTGAATGGTATGCTTGGAAATGCCAAGTGCATCCTGGTCACAATCGCTTGTCATAGTAAATAACGTCAACGTATTCAAAATGGTGGGTAATCCGCTGTCGATCATAGCACTCGAGAGTGCTGGGTGATGTTCATACTGATGGCCTTGGCTGGCATTCAAGGACCTAACCAATAACCGTGTGTTGTGGCGGAGTAGCTCTCAAGAGTATGGCACACTGCCTGTTTTGTGGCAACCGCGGGCAGCGCTCTTCGAGAGCCCTGGACAGAATCTTGAACATCTGACAATTTGAAAGGTGCAAAAAATGCAAACCGCCTGGAACAGACCCTCACAGGTCTGACGAAGGGTACAGGCATCTCCTCAATCCTTGATTTATAAGAGCTCTTATGGCCGTACTCAACCTGATTGCAGGAACAAACCGGACTGTGCATTGCGGCTGCTTGATGGGCGTTGTATGTTCACATCTACTGCTCAATTGCTGGGCCAGAATGGTGTCAGTTGGTGTCTTGGGAAGCGCCCCAAGGAGCTGGCATCCACCCAGCCACACCAAACCATGGATATGATAGCGTGGCATATGATATGAGTGGGTCCGTGTGAGTGCGGTCTAGTTCTTGGCTTGATAGCGCTCGGTGCATTCCCCTTCCCATGTGGACCACCCATGTTGGTCTATGTATGCGGTCAATCAAGCAGTCAAAGCCACGAAAACTGCTGTTGATGGCCCAAAACGTGCGTTGATTCTTCAACCATATGGAGCAGTACGGTAACCCGACTGCACATTGCTGCTGGACAAGCCTATCAGCATAGCATGGCTGTCCACTCCCGCTGCCTGGTAGCCTTTCTGTGCCCTGGCCTGCCACGCCCCCGCTAGCACAAGCACAGCACAGCCTGCCAGGGGGAGGAGGGTGAGGATGTACAGCCAGGCAGCAGATGCAGCGCTGCCACCGGTCAGCACATGCAACTGCAAGGTAACAGAGAAACAGAAAAGAGGGGGAGGGCTCTGGTCAGATTGATGTTCAATTTCGAGTCAGGGTTTGAGGTAGGTTTATATTTGAATCAACCTTGCAGGCGCCGAGCCGCACATGGCCTCACCTGGTGTGTTTGCATCCCCGAATGGACAACACTCCCCAAATTCCCTAATGGCAAGCACTGAAATGGCTGTCAAGGCAATCATGCACTTCCAATGATCCAACACCGAAGTTCAACGCACCACTGAAAACCACTCCGCACCGTTGCTCGGGGTTGGTTAAGACAGTGTCTAGCTTCGCCTCCAACACGGCTGTTAGCTTTGGTGCTTGATGTATGTGGGCGCCCCCTGATAATACCCCTGTGAACCCCCTGTAGTACGTGTACGCACAACCACAAAAGTACACCACAACCCACATACTTTTGACCCTGCCAGTCTCAGCAAACCAAATGCAACCTAAACACTGCCCCACACACCCCACGCCTTAGGCTCTATCCAATCCGAATCTTGAACGCATCCGTCGCGCTGAAAACCCCACCCCACCTACCTTTGGCCCGATCATGAGGTTGATGAACGCCAGGAGAGTGATGGTCCTGCCGGCCCACTTGTGCACCGCAGCCCACATGGGACGCTTGGGGGCGCCGGGCGCAGGCCTGGGAAGAGCATGTCAGGGCATCATATCACATGCAACACATGGGAAAGGAACGAAGGCGGGGCTGACTGAGTCCAGGTTTCGCACAAGGTCTACACCCAGTTGGGGAGTTGGGTTTCGGGCTGGGTGTTGGCTGTGCACGCCTGCAGCTGGCGTCTCCTCATTGTGCTTGGGCACGGAAATCGTTTTGGTGTGGGCAAAGACCGAGTGTTTGGAGTTTGGGTTGGATGTGCACACCTCCTCTTGGCAAATTCTTGGTAAATTTAGGCACATGAGCCCTTGAGGCAAAGGGTACATGCAGAAAATACGGTTTGGGCTCAGTTTAGGGCTTGACCAACCGCCCTAGAAACCGACTGATCCAGTAACCAAAACGTCTCACGTGCATGAACCCACGTGTCTGCACCCACCTGGGTATCGCCAGCAGTAGGTGCACTACCAGTATAGGCACAATGGCCAGTGCTAGAATTCCATGCGGTAGCATGAGCCCATGCCATTTGTCCACCTCAAAGCCCTCAAAACTGCACACATGGCAGAAGCACGTGGCAAGTGTGATATTGTATCACGTCACACAAACACGTCAAGTGAGAGACAATCAGGTAAGTATATGTGCATGTGCAATCGCATTTGATTGAATTGATTTCGCGTCGCTGACTTCTCTGGTTTCTAACCAGCTTGCATCCTAGCAACATTAGAGGCTGCTCAAACCCCTCATGTCTGCACAGGCACATGGCAAGTGTAAAAACCAATCACCACCAGCGTCACACTAACACATGGGGCCTAACCCTAAACGTACCTGATGACCACTGCTAATGAGACTACGCACAGGACCACCCCCATGCACTGCATGGTCACATGGACAGTAAACCATGGGTTTGAACTGTGGAGACACTGCGCCCATGACCACCCATCCACTCTTTCGCGGAAGTGTGATGCCAGCATGCCTGCATCCACGTACATGCACCACCCAAGCCATGGACATGTCCGTTTCGGAGTATTGCAACGGCGAAGCGGGATTTGCAGTTGGTGCATTGGGCTCGTATGCAAGCATGCAGTCATGATGTAGATAATAGGGGCGCCCAAAAGGTTTAATGGGTTTCTAAACACCGAGGCCGAAAGTTTGCAAAAAGTTCGCTGCAAACACCGAGGCCGAGGGTAGAGTGAGGCTGAGCAAGCTGCAGGGCGCAGCCCCCAGGCGCAGCGAAGCTGCTCAGAACTGATCTCATGCAACATGGACAGCTTCGAGAACCTCTCGCCCTCACGTAGCTGTCCGAGGTCAACATTCAAACATGCTGTCAACTTCAACAAACAGTCGCATGGCCCCCTTTCCTTTCTCCCCTTTCCTTCTGGCTTGCACCATGGAGCACACGGCCAAGTCACTGTCTCAGAACGGTTCGTGGGGCCACTTGCCGTCACACGCGAGGGCTCGCCCATGAACTGCCTGGGCGACCTATGTTGTGTGCTTTCCAAGGTGCCCTGTGCCATGTCACAGCCTGTTCATGCCGTTCAAACGCCAAAAATGGGGTGCGACTCAGCTGCTCAGCTAAGTCCAGCCTGTGTATGACGTCTGAATAGCATAACCAGGCTGAGCCCAGGCTCAATTGTGAGAGATTAAGAAGGGGAGTTTGCATAAGACCCAATCTTACAGCCATGCTATACCCCAACTATACAGCACGCATGCTGCACGGTTACAGGCTAGCAGGTTGGTCACTCGCATCAAACCTCCTGCTGACTAGCGTCAAACCTAGCCCAGAATTGTAACCTTACCCAATGCTCTGACCCAGCACCCACGGCCAAGCTGACACTTGTGTAATGTTGGGCGAAGGACGGATCTCTAACCTCACATACTCATGCATTTGGTACTCGCCCGGACATTAGCCTAACCCTAGCCTAACCCTATGGCCGTAACCTAGCCTAACTCTAGCCTGACCCTACCCCAACCCGAGCCTAACCCTAGCCTACACCCTAAGCATGTGCCTCACCTATGGGTATGCACACTGCCCATGCAAGCACCATGAGCCATCCATGCGCAAGCATGTAGCGTGCATGGCGGTCCAACCGATCGCTGTGAACGTTTCCACCCACGTGCGGCTTCTCGTCAGACAATTGGGCGGTTAAACTGCAACAACGGCCAAAACGGGTTGCAATTCAGTTTGAGTTAATGGATAGTTTGGGTATGGTTGGTGAGAATGAATATGAACTGAATATGAATTGCGCTCGGTGCATGTGGTGCATCGTCCAGGGTCGATCCAATTGTATCGTACACATTCGGTATCAGCTTGGAAAAAAACAAGCGGAAAACAGACAAAGCGGACGGAGGTCTGCACAAAAACGACTTAATATGATGATTTGATAATCACGCATTTGCAAAGGAAAAGCTCTGCCCAGCTGCCAACTCGGACCCCGGGCGGTCCTGGTCAATTCTCATGTGAAAAAAACGTCTGAACGACCAGGACAACGCACTAGTCAGGGGTGTATATATATACTTCGATTGCATGAGGAGTTACAGGACGCAGTGCCAGCCCAGGTGCACCTGATTTCCATGGAACAGTCCTGTCGGTGATCGGAAAGCCGCCTCGCAATGCCAGCTGCGCGCATGGGAACAACACCAGCACATGCGTTGCATGGACATCCATGGTGCACATGGACATGCATGGTGCACATGGACATGCATGGCGCACATGGACATGCATGGTGCACATGGACATGCATGATGCACATGGACACGCATGGCGCACATGGACATGCATGGTGCACATGGACATGCATGGTGCACATGGGCAGGCATGGTGCACATGGACATGCATGGTGCACATGGACACGCATGGTGCACATGGACATGCATGGTGCACATGGACATGCATGGTGCACATGGACATGCATGGTGCACATGGACAGGCATGGTGCACATGGACATGCATGGTGTACACGGCCATGCATGGTGCACATGGACACGCATGGCGTACACGGCCATGCATGGTGCACATGGACACGCATGGCGTACACGGCCATGACCAGCTGAAGGGCATGGAAACCAATCCATCCAGAATTGCTCGTGTGGCGTTTGCCTTCTGGCTCATACAGTTTTGCGGGTGTTGCTGGTTCTGGCTCTAACTTTGCTGATTTCTGACTTGCTGGAGGCAAGACACACTTAGCTGGTGTTGCTTGCGTGCTCTCCAAGTCCTGGCGTTTGTTTCCTACTGCGTTCTTCAACGTGGCAACCGTTTTATTTGGACTGTTTTGATGTGGGACTCCAAACAGGGGCAAGACAAGCTTGAAGGTACGGAAAGAAAACCAGTGAGTGTTGTTTATGTCTCCTGCCTCTTGGACGTTCCTACTGTCCGACCTGGTTTGTTCATATCATAACCAGCACCATTATGACCAAGCGGGTCGTACTCGGAGATTGTTCTGTAATCAGATACAGGAACCCTAACACAAAATTGAAACGATGATGGTAGTGTGATTTCTGTGTAACCAAAAATCGCCAAACAGCGCCTGAGTGACCGCCGGGGTCGGCTGAAGCATGCAAATAATTGAAATACCAATTATTGATAAACAGCAGTAAAATCGCTAACAATAATAGATCAGTACCGCCTACCTGCAAAGTGCATGGGCATGGCCCCTAGTGAGAACCGCACCGCCCCTGCCCCACCACCAATGGTGGCGGCTGCAAATCGTAATTAGTTAATAAATATATATAAATATATATATATATACATATATGAAAATGTCGCTATAAATAAGAGAAGTAATCCCGCCTACCTGCAAAATGCATGGGCATTGGCCCCAGAGACGGCCTCACTCCTGCCTGCCCTACAGCTGCTAGGGGGCGGCTGAAGCACACGGTCAGACCCTCAAATGTGGACACGGCGCCGGCGTTTGTGATGTTGACGGTCGGGTCGACCTGGTTCACACCCTCCTCTTCTGCCTGCGAGAACAAACCACAGTAACAGTGACATGCCATGTGGCTATGAATATATACTGACATGCCACGTGATGTGAATGATTGGGGACCTGAACATTTAGGCCATGGTTGAGGACCTGAACATGACCTGAACAAATACTGTATAAACTGATTCGTGTTGACAGTTGAGCCGATCTGGTTCACGCCCTCCCCCTTTGCCTGCAACAACAAACACTACGATACGAACCATATTCTTCCGGGTGCAACGTAACCTGTGCCGTTGTCTATCTGCCGTTCGCCCATCCATCCATCTGCCTTGCTCTACCCTTGGACCATCTTCTGTTCCACTTGTGGGGATGTGACACACATGTACGCACAGTTACAAGCAATAGATAGGGGTTGACGGGCCTGAAGCTTCCCTACCCTACCGTACCGTACCCCTTCCCTGCCCCTAACCTACCCTTCTGCCCTTCTCATCGTCCTTTCTTCCTACCCTCCCCTTATCCAGTTACTAAGTACGGGTCCCCCTCCTCCGCTCCCTCCCAACCTACTCGACCTGACCCCTAGGGCTTACCACTAACTATGTATCTATCTGACTACTGAGTTGACAGCAGGGGTCTCCCCTTCTCCACTCAACCTATCGTACTCTACCTTACCCCTACCCGGCATCGTACCCTTAAACATCTATCCATCTATCCATCTATTCATCTGTCCATCCATCTATCTATCTTCTGTCTGCCTAACCATGTATCTATCTACTACGTCGATCTTACCACTAAATGGTATGGGTTAACTGCAGGAGTCCCCTCCTCTTCACTCCACCCCACCACAGCATCGGCAGGAACCATTTCCATCGCTTCTTGGGCAAAGGCCAGACCAGCCCAACCTGAAATATTCAACAGAGAAAGGGGAAGGGGGGTAATTCATATCAGTTTGCATCGGCAGGAACCATATCCTTGCCTCCTGGGCAAAGCCCACCTGGACGAGTCAAGGAGGATCTATGGTTATCTGTATGAGTTTGCACCAGGCAAGGGATTTACATGTTTAAAGGAAAATGTATGAACTGCAATGCTTGCCAAAAGTTGATGTAACCAATCCCAAAACATTTTCCACAGTCGCCCCATGAAGTTCCCGCTCGCAGCTGCATGCACTACCCCCCCCCCCTTTCCTGTCGCCCCAGCCCGCAATCACACCCTGCTTACCCTTGACCTTTGCCCCCTCCATCCACCCCTTGCAGCCCGATGCAGCGCACCATGCAGCACCATGCAGCACCATGCTGCCAACCTGCCCCATGCAGCACCATGCTGCCAACCTGCCCCATGCAGCACCATGCTGCCAACCTGCCCCATGCAGCACATGCTGCCAACCTGCCCCATGCAGCACCATGCAGCAACCCTGCCCCATGCAGCACCATACCCCATGCAGCCCTATGCAGCCCTATGCACCATCATGCCCCGTGCACCCTGCCCCTCCACCCACCCCATATGGACGTTTTCAGGGCCATGTGCACCCACAGCCCTTCCGTGTTCCCTTGCAACGCATCCACCACTGACTTGGTGCCATCAGTGGTTGATGGTTGGGGGTAGGTGCAATTGTCCAAGGGGGGCGGACCCCCTATCGACCAGTGAAACGCAATGTCTCTGCAAACCTGTGGGGGGAGGGAAAATAATGGCTGCAGTTCACGCCATGTCACTCAAGCTGCCATGGTCATGCATTGTGTGTTGCTCATGTGCCACACAAACTCTTTATTGGCATGCACAGTGCAACAAAGACATGATAATTTCGTGTGAGGGGCATGATGCAGTGCGGTGTGCTGTTGTCTTGTGTCCGAGTTGGCGTGCAAAAGGAGGCGTGATGATGCATTCATAGGAAGCATGGTGCATGCAGCATGACATGCCTGCCAGTCTGTCATGCACGGATGGGTGCATGGTGCATGCATGTGGCATGCTCGCTCTGGAATGACATGGATGCCTGGTGCATGCATGATACATAACGGCAATCATGTGCTGTCACAGAGCATTATTACAGAAGAAGCTGCATGGCACCTAGCTGACAGCACATGGGCTCAGTCGCATCACCTGCAACATGCATTGATAGCCCAATGAGGATTGAAAACACTCCGGAGTCTCATCATCGTCATTATCCAGCAGCTTGCGCCTCGTTCCATCCGCATTGCCGGTTACGATGGCTGATGCTAGGGTAATTGCGAGGGTAAGGAGCAATGCCAACATCGCAACACGTGCTCCAGAACCAGCCATCGTGAATTTGAACGTCTAAGGGAAGGACGGTGGCAGCGGGTCTAGCAAGTGGCAGCAAATCCGAATTTCGTTGCAACCAAGCTACGATTCATGAGTGCATCGGATGTTATGTGGTGATGAGGAGCAGTGCATGTGCAAGATGATGTTGCTGATGTGTCTTTAGCAGCGGAAAGCCGTGCGAGGCACGCGCTGGAGCGGTTTGTGGCAGTTGGCCAAACGTTGCTGTTCCCTCTGTGCCGTTCACTTGTCCTACGCCTTCAAAAGCAGCCATGGAAGTTGGAACATGCTGCGATTGTCGATGTCATGCACTGGCAAGAACGGGACCGAGCCGAGCTTGAATGCGAATGGAACAGATCGGAGAAACGAGGCAACTTGGAATGTGGCATAGGTCGGGCCATCAACACACTCATAAGTGTCTCATTATTTTACACACCTGGCAAAGCATACCTGCAAAACTCCGCACGGCGGTAACTTACCCTAACCCAACCCTAACCCGCTGGTTGGGGCTGCTGGTCTTGCAATCTGCAAGATGAGCGTTGGTGTATTTGTGCACAGCACGTTTTGCATCATCGACTGCAGTGAAACACTACCTTTGCTACAGTTGGAACGTGAAGAGTGTCACCCCAGTCAGAATGGTGTACACTGTCGTCTCTTGCATGGCTTGCCATGGCTTGCCATCGTTTGCGTGCATGGGGAGTCTCATGCTGTAGTCTCTATACACAAACGCGTTTTCAAATCACACCGTGGGTAAGGCAGGTAAGCGTCTCACACAAATCTGAGTATTTACCTGTCAGGAAGGAAGCAGAACCAGTAATCTGAAAGCTGTGATGATACCTTCTGTGTCACCAAAAGGATGAATGTTGTTGTTGTTGTAGTTCTGTTACCAAAAAAGAAATGAAATGCTATTTTATTCGTTGCATAAACAATCTTGGAAACCCACGATGTTTTCGTTTGTACACTAAGCTGACTGAGCAGCCTCAGATGAACTAATAATGTAAGATAGGATGCAAAACCTCATCCTTGCATATAAAGTGTAAAATTGACCAGATCTATAATCGGTTATAGATTCGATACAATTGGATACAGAGCGATGAATCAATACAGCGTTAAAACAGTCTGGAAAGCTGCAGTAAAAGGCTCCTCTGCTGCATCTTCTGTCCAACTATTACAACCATAACGACGTGATCAGAGAAATGTGGCACACCGCTATCCGCAGCATGTGGCCTCCATGAATCAGTCGCATTGAGAGCCCCCAGGTTTGCAGATTGGCTTGTCAGTCTGCAGTCACACAGGCCAAAAGCAGGGATCATATTCCATGTTGCAAGAACGTGCCAGAAAGCAGCTGCATGAACGTGTCCAGCGTCTAGAGAGCAGCTGCATGAACGTGTCCAGCGTCTAGAGAGCAGCTGCATGAACGTGTCCAGCGTTGCTGGTAAGTTAGGTTGTTATGGCATGTTGCAATGCTCACTTTTCAGATTAATCGTGCTTAAGGTTTAGTGGGAGCACTTACCGTTTGAAGTCCTCTGAGAGTCCACTTTGCAGTGCGAGCGGTGCAGCAAATGTCGGACGTGTTTGGGCAGTAAACATCGCTGCACTTGGGACCCGTCGATTGTTGGGTTGTAGAACCAGTGGTGTGTGGGTTTGGTGGTGGCGGGGATGGTGTGAAGTAGGCAGTGTCGTCTGGGTACGGTGGAGAGTGGCGGGG
>QAXH01001067.1:0-21085 GCA_004335635.1 Chloromonas sp. AAM2 | reverse complement strand
TGGCAACTAAATGGGCAAGGCAAGGCAAAGCATGGCAACTAAATGGGCAAGGCAAGGCAAAGCTTGGCAAGTAAATGGGCAAGGCAAGGCAAAGCTTGGCAACTAAATGGGCAAGGCAAGGCAAGGCAAAGCTTGGCCAATGACAGGTGCATCACGATCACTGAGGCAGCAGAGTGTTGCTTTGTTATCAAGCACGTACCAGTAAATCATTGAGCAGTTGGGTGGGTTGGTCGCCGTCATGTGCACCCTGTGAGCCGCCAGGCTGGCCGTTTCTGACCAGCGGCCTGACAGACAGCGGGGCAGCAGGTGGTGGGCGCAGGTGAAGACCGTGCGCGTAGGGCAGGAAGCAGGTGTGGCTGGCAAGCACGGTGCAGCAGGCTTGCATGAACCCAGAGCTGGTGCCGGTGCTGCAGGCCTGTAAGCAAAACATCAAGGGACCTGTACATCTTGTGCAGAATCGAGCAGTCCTGAAACTGACAACAACCATTTGAAGCACTACAACGGTGTGGCCGGAAGATAGATATGTGTTGACAGCCCACATCGAGCTGATAGTGCTGCATTGACGTCCCACAGAGCAGATAAGATTGCCAATGTCGACAAGCCAACTACAATACAACCAAAAGACAAACCGCCATACTTGGCTTGCCATCATGCCGTGGCCAACCCTTTCAACCTGCATTCGCACCTGCACCACCGCTTGTAGTCCTCGCACACATGCCAATTGCACCGGGCCGCTGGTGCCAGGCTCCAGGCCCACTGCCCAGGCCTTAGCCATGCGAGCAAACAGCGGAGTCCCTTGCTCATGCAGATCGCATGCACCTGGCAACGCGTTCACATGCATGGGGCCTTGCATGAGGCGCACTTGCATGGCTGACAGCTGTAGTGCAGCTTGCGATAGCAAGGCTGCTGTGGCATGCGCTGCAGTTGTGCCTGACACCAAAGCAGGAGCTGCTGCTGCTGAGGTTGATTGGTTTGTGGTGAGTGGTGATGTTTGGGCGGCAGTTGGTTGTTTGGTGGTTGCGGATGCTAGCAACTGCATGGCAAGGCGGTGGGCATGTGAAGTGAAGGCTGTGCTGGAGTGTTGCTCAGGGCTGTGAGGCAAGGCTGTTGGATCGAGGGGGCTGCTGGTTAGGTGGTTGGAGGTGAGTGAGGCAGAGGCTGCTACTAGTGCGCCACAGGCAGCCAAGCATCTGGCTGTGGTGGCTGAGGTTCCTGCTGCAGCTGGTGTGGCCGGCTCAGCAGCTGGCAGCAGAGCAGCTGTGCAGGCACGAGCTTGCTCTGCTGAAAGCACACAGGCATCCAGCAGCAACCGCAGCAGCTCCAGCAACTCCGATGGCACAGCTGCAGGCACGGCCACACCAGCAGCCACATCAGCTGGCGCTGGAGCAGCGCAGCCGATGCTGGACAGCCGGGCCTGCACCGCCCATAGCACCACGGACGCCAAATGCAGCCGCTGCTGGGCCTCCTGCAGCGGTTCTGCATCCGAACTGCTGTCGGTGACCGAGCTAGTCTGGCCTGCTTTCCTGCCCTGTGCAAGCCAGCTGATGGTGGCGTATACAAGTAGCCCGAGTAGTTCTATGGGGCAAGTGGGCCCTAGAACTGACACTAGCTGCATCAGCACGTGCACGCACGTCTGCTGCCCCAATGCTGAACCACCAGCACCACTATTGACATTGCCACCAGAGCCAGCAGCACCAGTACCAGCACCAGCAGCAGCAGCAGCAGCAGCAGCAGCAGCAGCAGCAGCAGCAGCACTGCTGTCACCAGTGGAAGGAGCGGTGGCTGCAGCAGCATTCAACTGCCGAGCAGCCGGGCTGCATAACCTGAGTATCCCTTGTACCATAGCCTTGGTAGCAGTGGCTGTCTCAGGATGCATGACTGCATGCAAGTGCAGCTGGCCCAGGCTGTGCTGTTGCTGGGCTGTCAGGGAGGTGGGGGCAGGCTGGGCAAATAAAGTGGCAGCAGCTGCCACTGCTCCACAGGCAGCCTGCTGGCCCGGTGAGGACGGCCGATCAAGACCCTGCCCTTGGCCTTGCCCTTCTGCAAGTGATTGCCCTTGTGCTGCCCCTTGTGCTGCTGCCTGCGCTTCTGGTGGATAGTGGGTTGCTGCGCCACCAGCTCCTTGCATGGGCTCAGGGGCTTGTGTGCCTGGACAAAAGGCAAGCAGGCACAACCAGCAGCAACAACACAGGGACGACTTAACTGCTCTTGCATGCCAAGCAGTCCGAGGCAACCAGCAACTTGTCACCACATAGGTTCCGCACTCAACGCTTGGAATAAAAACCTGATCACTCACATTGTATTTGTGTCTGCCTGAGCTTGGTCCGCCGCCGCTTGCGAGCCGGTCCCGCCTCCTCCGCACCCCGGTCCCGCTCGCCTACTATCACCACATCATCATCGTCATCCCCCGCAGACACATGCCCCGCTCCCGCTCCCCCTCCCGCCCCCGCTCCCGTCCCCGTCCCCGTTGCTGTTGTGCGCCCCGCCTGTCCGGCACTCCCGCCTGCACTAACCCCCTGGGTTGTGACAGGGGTTGCAAAAGCTGCAGCTGCGGTGGCTGCTGTCTGTGTGGATAGCACCAATGGTTGCAGGGCGGGGATCGTCGCCACGCTGGCAGCGATGCAGCCTGCAAGCACAAGGCAACACCATCACCTGAAGCACTCTACCTGTGATGAGATCTGATGCTATTAACTCTGGTAGCCAGGACGACTACGACCACACAGAGTTGCAAGCGTGTTCAAGATTGGTCAACCACCTCCAGATGGCCGCGTCAAATGTTAAAGCCTCATCTGTGACACATCTGTGGCGAGATGATACTGTTGACTCTGCTGATCGGGACAACAACGACTGCCGATGGTAGGAGCACCAGGAAGTGCTATTTGCATTTTAGCTAGGTGTGTTGCATCCCACCTGCCGCTGTGGAGTCCTCCAGCCAGCACACCACGTGTTGCAGCACACGCAATGCCGCCTGCTGGACACTCAACAGTGCAGCTCCGGCCTGCAGCAGCCATCACGGTTAAGAGAGACTAATGTTTACCGAGAACTGACACCAACGGAGCCCTCATTCCTAGAGGTACTTCAGGAGGCAGGGCTTTGAAGCACATCCACCGCATGAGGTTGACTTGTCCTTCTGTGGGTGTGTGCTTACCGTCATTTCAATGTTTGCTTGGCATGTCGTGGGCTAATCCTCACCGTAAGCATCATCCATCTCACCCTTGCACCCTGTATCTGTAGCCGAACTAAACCTCAGTATGTCACCTGCGTGTTAGTCACATCGTGGATCAAACCCAGGATCAAACCCGGATCGAGCTTGGTTGCACTCTGTCGATCAAGTGACCTCTGTTGATCAATTGACCTCTGTCGATCAACTCACCTCGGTCGATCAACTCACCTCGGTCGATCAACTCACCTCGGTCGATCAACTCACCTCTGTGTCTGCCCCTTGTACTCCTGCCAGCACAGGCAGCAGAGCAACCACTTCACTCGCCACAGCAGCTGCCCCGCAACCAGGCGCCGCCTGCAGAGCCCAATCCAGGCAGTTCAGCACCTGGGCAGCTGACTGCAACTGTCCCACCGCCTGCTGCAGCTGCTGGCTGGTTCCACCATGGCTGTCACCAGCTGCCTCGCCTAAGCCACTTCCGCTTGAAACTCCTCCACTCGTTCGCCCAGCCTTTGCCCCTGCTGCAGCATCTGAACCAGCAGCAGCACCAGCGGAACTGGTGCCAGCCGCTCCTGTACCGGCTGCCAGCCGGACGGCCGCTGCTGGAGCAGCCAGCTGCCCAGCCAGTGTGCCTATGGTGGCTGCTGCAGCTTGTGCCATACGCTGTGCAGGGGCCATGAGGCAGGCCGCCAGATGGGTTGCATGCTGTGGCAGCGTGCCTAGGGTGGCCAGTGCATCGATGCATGCGCGGGCTGCATGGCACAGCTGGGCCGACCAAGTGGGCAGGTCAGCATGGGGAATGACCACCAGCTGCCGTTGCCACGCCTGCACCAGAAACAGAATGAAGTATTAAAAACAACTGTAGGGAAGCCGTCAAAGGAGAGATGTGCTGGCTCGTTTGTAATCAGAGAATCAACATGTACACCTCCACTGCATCGCCATTATACACATAAACTTTCACGTGCACGTCCTCAGCAACGCACCAATATGCATGGATGTATAGGCAGCCGGTCTCCAAATCCTCAAAAGTCTCCAAAGAGTACGGACCCCATATTGAGTCACGACACACAGACCCAAGAGCACCAGTCCGCCCTAGCTGCTAGTCGTGCAGGCTGTTGCTGCATCCTGGCAGTTAGGCCTACTTTTAGTGGCCTGTCCCCCCACCTGCAGAGTCCATGTGAGCAGTGCCGTGACCTGTTCCACGGGGACATGCGGGTAGCCCACCACCGTCACCAGCGCACCCAGGGCACCCCAACAGGAGGACTGCGCACACACACAAGTCAAGGTAAGCACCCTGGAAAAGAGCACCTGGCAGCTTGCATTTGATCATGGCACAGCCCAGGCACCCCAGCAGGAGCACTGCATACTCGGTAATGGCATGGTATCCCTGGCATGGTGACAAGGATGGGAACACCCTGGTATGGTGACAAGAAATGAGCATCAGCACATTTGAAAATGACAACCGTGCCGCAGAAGGCAGATGATGCAACACCCTGGTAACAAGGAAACAAAGCACATCCAACATTTCCTTGAATAACTTCAATCTGGTACTTCTCCCGTACCACCAAGGGCCACAGGCCAAGGAGATGTTACAACAATTGACGCACTCCACTTCGAAGGTGCAGAGTGTTGAATCCCTACAGTTGTGGAGCCGCTGCAGAATGCTGAACTGTCAAACATACCCCATCAAACAGTGTACATGCCAAAGGGCTGTGGTTGCCGGAGAGCAAACAGTGCAGGTTTTGGTACAGCCTACTTGCAATGCACCCCCTGGTATGGTACACTCTGGTTTGGTAACATGAGCAGTGCTCGTTGAGCACCCGGGGCAGCGCCTATGAGTAAATTCATGGATTCTATGGGTGAAATTTGAAGAATTTACGTGCCGCGACCCTACTTACCTGCAGGGCTGCATCCCCATGCGCTGCGAGCTGCATGAGCGTGTGCGCCATGACGCACGGAGTGGCGCGCCCCAGCAGCAGGGGGCTGTCCGTGAGCAGGGCAGTGAGCAGCTGGGCGCCAATGTGGGCGGAACGCTGCAAACGGAAAGGACAGTGCCAGTTGTTTTGATCAAGGCCAAAATGGGATAGGTAATGCATTAAGCAAGGGCAAGGAGCTCGGAGGAAGATGCTTCCGGGCTGGTCCTTGCACCTGCAGCGACAGAAAGCTGACTGGTGATTTCACAAGATTGTGAGTGGCTTCACAAGCGAGATCGCTTTAGACCTGCCAACAGAAGATAGGTTTTGCTACCTACGCTCAGCAGCCTTGTGCCCTTCCCACACAGCCCTTGTATCACACCTGCCCAGATGCCTCCCTACTTAACCCTTGTGCTCAAGTGCCTGCCAAGGTAATGCATCTGATGGACTGCTGCAACAACTGCGGTGTGGCAATACCAAACTTTCTGTAAAGACCCCAGTTTGTGTGAACCTTGATAACAATGCTAGACTGTATACCGTGACTGTATACCCCGACATGTGTCTGTGTCTGGTACTCACACAGGTGCTGGCATGATCGCCCAGGTTCGCCCATATCGGCTGCAGTAAGGGCAGGCCTCCACCGCCATTGGCACCAGCCTTGGTCCCTTGCCCTGCCGGTGCGCCAGGGTTACCATTAGGGTTGCTTGGCCCTCCAGTGGGGTTATCTGGGGCCGATGGTGCAGCCCCATTGTCCGTCGGATTGCTGAGGTCAGTTGTGCTGGGGCGGTTGGTCTGTGCCACAAGGCTGTTGTGCCAGTCAGTAATTCCTGTGAAAGCCTGTGTCCGTGAATCCATGTCTGAAGCAGAAACTGCTGGGGTTGCTGCTGGCTGCACAGCGGATGGCCTGTTTGCTGAGCCCATGCAGATCGTCAGAAGCCTGTGCTCAGCATCTGCATGCATGCGTGGATGGCATGGTGGTCAGCGTTGTGCATGGTAGTGGCACTGCTGCCAGTGTGTTCATAAGTTATCAGTGCTGCCGAGCAGAAGGCACCGACATTTCGCTGAACCTTTGGCACTATGCGTGCTGGACCAATCCAGCATCAATGCCTACCCAAGAGCAAATCACAGCATCCAAGGTGCAACTCCTGCAAGACCACTGCCTGCTGCGCGCCACAAGCAGACACCAGACCCATGGCCAGATTGATCAGAGTAGGCATCGCCTGTAGAGCCTCCCTGCGGCATGCAGCACGCACAGCAGGTAAGGGCTGATTTGAAGCTCGTTCTCATCGGCTTCATAATCGGCGGCTTGTTTCTAGCAAAGCGTGTATCTGTGGCGCAGTATGGCTGCGGTCGCGCTGCACTTCGACCGGTGGCTGCATATTTTTGAAAAGTTGCCGGTCCAAACCCCAGCTCACCTGTGTCCGGACAGCATGATCTTGAGCAAGCCGGACAGGAACAGACCCTGAAAGCCGGACTCGAGAAGCCAGGGAAATGTGCGTAGTAAGAAGTCCGTGACGGACAAGACAGTATTCAGCGGCACCCGGCCTGCACACCATGGCAGTGTCGCTTTTGATTGCGCACATCAGTCTACCGGACAACCAGCTGCAGTCCACTGTCACAATGCCATTAACATTAGTGCCACAATGCCATCAACATACTGTTTACCTGGACAAGCTTCCATCAGAGATAGTACCACAGACCGTGTCCGTGCATGCAACGCTGCATCCTCCTGCCCAGTCTTGTTGCATGTTGCTATCAGCTGCTTGAGGCAGGTGTTCAGCTGGGAGAGAAGTTGCTTGTTACATGTCGAGGTGGAACTCATTCGTTAATGGTGGCTTCCAAGCTGGCTTTCGCCGCATGCATGTTAGCTTGAGCTCTTCTGTTCATCGATCAAGGCGTGTGGCAGCCACGTTGTGCTGTCAAAAATAAAGATTGCAAAGACCAGGCAAGGACCTGCCACAGAAAGACTGGCCTTAGTGATTGAGTGACGATGTGTGATGTCACACCACTACGCAATCGTTTTCTAGGCATTCATTTTGAGTAATAGCTGGCCCCTTCCCAGACTCCTTCCTTACCCTTAGCCTGTTAAATGCAACAACTGGTCCAATCGCAATTTCCACCCTCCCATGCAGTAGCTTTATGCTTCAACTGTGGGTGTCCAAGGTGGAAGTGTTCAAGCAGCGAGCGCACGTGCTCTTCTACAAGCACTGATGAAATCTCACGTAGACATGATGCCTGACATTGGCACGTTCGTTACAACTTCATAACAGGTGTCATTGCCTTTGACATGTGCCAAAGCATCGATCACACAGCTACGGCAGTGGGTGATGGTGCAGAGCCCATGCTAGACGATGTCACATGCCTCGATGCTGTAGTGGGGCTGTTCAACGTCACACTCTTGTGCGATTTGAGTGGCGAAAAGGGGTATTCTGTCCCACTGCTGTTGTAAGCCCCATGTGGGGATGCCGCTTCTGTCAAGCTTCCCTTGCGAGGGGCTCCCTCAATCATAGCCTCATTGAGAGCCTCAAGACGCTGACGACTGACGTTGTCCAAGGACAGCTGCCTGCAAAAGAAAAAGCAACATGGCACCACAGTCAGTGGACGTTATTTGACATGCCTGCTATTGCTGACATGCACACGTGACTGATAACACTGTCAGCACATGCTCAGCCACCCCAATCCACAGGCAACAGGACAAGACATGCCGCAGCATTGCCATTCAAAGTGCAGTGCCTAGTACAGGATTTCAGAAGTGCTGCATGCCCGCTGGTGCCACGACATGCCACAGTAGCAGAGTGCTGTACAAAGCCACAAGCTCAGATAGTGCGTCAGCCTGTGTAATGTATGTACCTCCACACATGAAACACAGGTTCTTGCTCCATGCGAAACTGGCTTCCTTGCTTGCTGGCAAACATCCGAAGAAACGTGAATCACATGTGCACACCTGAAACTGGGCGCAGGCGACAACGTGACGTGCATCGGTGGAGCGATGATTCGGGGCAACTTAGGCTTGCATGGCTTTGTTGCTCGCCCTCCTGCAGGCAAACGCAAGGAACGTTATAGCCCAGAGCAATGTGAACAATGTACTTTCAATGTAACCTCTGCCAACTTAAAAGCGTATTGCTGGTGATGCCATAACCGTGCTGCCAGTGAGCTTTCTTGCCTTGATGATTGCTAGGCGTGAAATCCTTGGTGTGGTATTGTGTTCAGCTGCAACACCGTGGGTTAAACCACGAAAAATCATGTAATGATCGATGATGAATGGTGACTAAGAACAGACTGGCCTTACGCACACGTAAGTGTTGCGGGTCAGCCTGTAAAGACTACAGTATTGGTTTCGTGTATTGTACATGTACCACCTGCCTGCGTTGCCTACCTGTACTCAGAGTGAAGGCCCCTTGGCCGTGCATGGCCCCGGCAGCCGAGACGAAGGGCGAAGGTGCACCCTTGCCGCGCGCTCCAGCTCCGCCTCTTGTCAGCGTGCGTGCCGCCCAGCTGCTATCGTTCAGCTTCACTGCTGCGAGCAGACTCTCCTGTTCCAAGTCCTGCGGAAAGATCAGGTTGCCACGATACGTGCAACGTTAATGATGTGCAAGCAACTGTCTGCTTTGGCGCGATCAAATGCGATGTTGGGAACGAGCTCCCACTGCGGCGAGATCACGATGGAAGGCCGTGTTAATGATGTGGCTTCTGGATATGGGGCGTGCAACTGCTCGTCGTGTGCATCGTCCACGGATACTGCGATGCTAAGGATGCGGTACTGCGAGCAGAGCCGCTGTCAGCCGTACCTTGAGCTGGTCTAAATACATCATGCGCAAGCCATCAAAGGGCGCTGGCCTCAGTTGGTCCGGGAAAATCGCCAACGGCACCATTGGAGGAGTTGGAGCTCGGGCGACCGGGGCAGCTATTAAAGCATTTCCAGCAGTGCTCAGTCGGAGCCCCTCGCGTATCGCCAGGCTGGCCTGTGAGCATGTCAGCACGAATAAGTTTTGGTTGCAACAGCGATGGTTAGCCGATGCTTGCACTTCGCCTGACTAACAAGGTGTGACTATGGCCCTATGCAACTGTACCTGCATGCCGGAGTGCAACGTTCCAAAGCCCGGATGGCCCGACACGCTGCCGAATTCCGATTGCCTCGGTGGTTGCGGTACGTGTGGCCGAGTAATAGCATCTGCGCCCGACTGAGAGCAGTTGGATGGGCGGACGACGCCACCGCCCGATTGCTTCTTCGCGTCACTGAAGTTAGATAACTGGTAGAAAGGCGAGTTGACGACCTGCATGGAGGTACCATGGTAGTGCGACATCGTTCAGTCCAGTCCAGTACAGACAGCTGCAGCTAAGCATTGATAGTTGAGCTATAAGCGAGAATTGGGCGCTTTCCAAGCATTGCAAGTTTGGTGGTCTATGTGCACGCATCACATTGGAAAGCAGCAGGACAACAGCCAGAGCCATACCATGCAATGAACGAGGTTGCGCAGTCACAGTGATGATAGCTATGGCTGTGATATGGCAACAGCTGGCATCAAACGACAATCAGCACCGAGCCGCGCAGCCACGCCCCTTTTGTTTACTTTGCGACTCCTCTAGCAACTATCGATACAAGTTTGCGAATTTCAGCACGGCATGCCTCCATGTCATGTGCTCTTACCTTGGTGTCCCAGAGTTGTGCTATTTCCACGGTGCTGACCAGCTCTGTGAACGTTGATGCATCCCATGGCACGCCTGCGTTCAGCACCCAGCTGGCGATTTCCAACGCCTTCTCAAGCAAGCCCGCCTGTACCGGCAACGGGAGCAACAAAGCATGCAAACGACTTGACAGCACGTAGCGGGCCACACTGCCTGTTCCTTATCAGTGAGAAAATATGAAAACAGCTCTGGACAGCAATTATTTGCATACAAATTGGCTGATGGGCAAGCGTACCATGTGAGGTAGCTTGGCTGATGTGTGCAGACAAGCTGGTAGATGGGTACAGATGCATTGTCTTGTGAGCGTGCGGGATGGGCCATGGCGCTCTGCGATGCCGTACCAAGCTAAACCGAGCTGACTGAGTAACCTAACCAGTGCAGTCTGAGCCTCGTCCCCTATCATGCAAATTATGTGATACGCGTGGTCTGCCTCACCTGGTGGCACGCCATGTGATGCACGTGGCCTGCCTCACCTGGTGGCACGCCATGATGAGCGTGTTGTATGTGGTGATGTCGGCGGGGATGGGCTCGCCGACCTCCCGGCCTGACACCAGCCACTCAAATATATCCAGGGCAACGCCAAGGGCTTGACCCTGGGCAGCGCACACACACATCACACGTGGATGGAATTGCATTGGAATTGGATGTCTGGTGCCACATGGTGGAGCCATGACATGCATGATGGGTGCATAGTAGGCGCTTATTTGTTGTGGCTCGGGTTGTCATGCTATACATGATGCATGCAGCGTAGCGCATCTCGATCTTCAAATGCATATGCCTCTATAGACGTACTTCAGCCCATATTGGGCTGCGCATATTGCATCTGGAATGCTAAGACTTAGATGCCTGGTGCCACACATATGCCAGGCATATGCCATGCCTGAATGGAGCATGCAAATTGTTCACACTAGCCATGGCGTATGCAGTCTCATGTTCTGTAGACGTGCTTCCGCCCAGCCCGATGTATCTGTCCAGGTGTTTTCCTAGACCTGCTTCCCTAGCGAGCACAGCCCTACACCGTACAGCTGTGTTCACGGTTCGCACGGAATGCATCCCGTACAGGCAGCCCATACCCAAATCCGAACACTACAATTCCATGGACTGAACACTGCACTTGCATGCCACCACTATCCAGCCCTGGGCCTCACCTTGACACATGATAAGATGAGCGCACTGAACGTTTCCGTGTCTGCCGGTACGTTCTGTGCCGTCATGTGGTCGAAATAGCTTCTGGCCAGCTGCCAGTCGCCTCGTGAGGCGCATGCCTTGAGAACCGCATTGCATGCACGGGTAAAGTCCGACAGATGGATGCTCTGCAGAACCAAACCAATCAACCAATCATTAATCATGGCATTGAGTGGAGTTGCTAGTGTGCCTAACTTCAAACATCAGTCCTTTCAGCTGCAGCTTCCCAGGCCAATTGCCAAACCTGAACTGTCACCCTAACCCTAACCTCAACCCTACGCCTGTGCACCCACGTCTAGTTCGGTGAACATTGCTTCCACTTCGTCCAAGGAGCCCGCCTTGTGCATGGCTGCCTCGAATGTGCCCAGCACTGCGTCCACCACTGCACTGGGCATGGGCTGGCTGGGGGGCAAGCATGCCACCGCACGTAACGCCTCCTGCACGTGAAACACGTGACAATGCATGTAGGGTGCTTTGATCGATGGCATGTGGCTTTGTGTGCTGACATGCGACCTGCGACATGTGGACAGCGAGCACGAGGAAATGTGTGCATGGCTGCTTCAACCTAACCAGCTGAACAATTCAGTTTCAGCCTCAAAAAATGATTGGAGTCTGAGCTGGAGTTTAGGCTGAGAACGAAGCGGAGAGTACACGCCTGGAAAATGATCAGCCCTGGTAGGTTGAACAAAGAACGTGAATGGAGGCGAGTTGATGACCGCCTTGGCCTCCCAAACCTGTTTCTCTGTCCCATGCCTTACTGTCCTTCTTCCCCCCGCTGCCAATCACCACCAGACCACACCTCCATCCCTTCCCCCTTGCCATCCCCTCCCTCACCCTATGTCTCCCTCTTCGCTTGTAGTTAGCTGCCTGCAGAGTCATGGTGACCGAGTAAGGTGTGGGCACCAGCCCCTTCTCCCGCATGCCCTCCAGCAGAGCCAGAGCTGACTCGATGCGACCGCTGTGGCTGCACGCCGTGATGGCGAGGTTGGTGGCCTCCAGGCAAGGGGGCCTGAGAGGGAAAGAATGGGCAGGGAAGGTAATGGGTAGGTGGCGTCAAGACACATGCGGCTTGGCAGACGGCACAATGGTGCAGGTAACAGTTGTGCTGAGTCCCCCTTCCGCCTTTGCCCCTGCTGAGCAGTTCTCCCCAAACTGAAAGCCTGCAACACACGCATGCATGCATGCACGCACGCACGCTCACACACGCCAACGCGCCAACGCGCCAACGCCAACGCACACGCACCAACACACACGATTGGAGAGGCGTGCAGGTGGCCTGCCACAAGTATGTCCAAGGTACTGCCATGAGTTGGGCAATGGGTGCAGGGTTCGTGTTGGTGTTCTTCCCTTTATGTTGATATTCTAGGGTTGGGCCTGCTCTGTGCCCTCTGGATGGCCAGGATACAGCCCAGTGCTTGGTACCCAGCCAGCCCTGACTAAAGGTGAGACTCATCCGATGATGAGCTAGAGCCTGACGAATCGTGATAACTGCAGCTTGGTAGAACGACTTATATCTCGGCCTAGGCTTGCAAGAGCTCTGCTTACAATCCATAGCTGTCCCTTAGGTGCAGAAAGCGCAGTGCTGCATCAGGCTTGAATGTGCTCATGGCCGCCGCTGAGATTGCGGCGTTCAGCACCAGGGACGTCCCGGCCAGGCATGGCTGGGTCTCCAACAGCCAATCAGCGGTCTCTGTGGACAGCTGGGCGTGCTCTGTAGGACAGGGGCAGGCACCAGTCGTCAGTTGTCAGTTGAAGGTTAGGCCTACCCAACTAGGTTGTTGTATGTGTTACATTACTGTATATTGTACTCCTGTGTAGCTCATTCAGTCGCTGTTTGAACGCCCATGTAATCCCTCCCTGGCAGCAGCCTGTCACTTCCCAACCAGCTACAAGGCTTTAGCTCTGGACCCCAGGCTGGTCAATTTGACTCTCTTGGTGATGACGCTCCTTAGTACTTGGCCCCAGTTGCTGCACGCTACAACGCCACCGCCACCACCCACTGGTGCTTGTCACAGAGTTCCACGCCATCCCCGTCTAGTGGCACGCCATGGAAGCAAAAACCACATGTCATTGTTCTAACGCACGCTTACTGGCACTCCATCATGGCAGGTAACATATTCATTTCATTATTATTATCATGAATTTAATTAACACATTATTGTTATGATGTACGCCTTATTATGATGTAAAAGAAGGATGATAGTTCGGCGACTGGGCACCCGATTGGTATGCTTTGTGTGGCTTGGCCTTAGGACCAGATGCAGAGCGACCAAGACGAGAGAATGGCTGTGTGAAATTCGTGAGTCTCTTGTATGCCCTCCCACCTGTCTTGGCTAGTGCTTTGATGAGGCAGCTGGCCGTGAGCTGGTCCAGCGTCACGTGCGCCAGCACAGCCTGCACCACGTCCCGCCGGTTCACGCTGTTGGGCCGCCGCCGGTAACGGTCGCGCTGCTGCAGAACCGACTCAGCTGCCCGCATGCACTCCTGCGGTGGCAGAGGCACAGGCATGTGTGTGCGGCATGCAGAGAGTCGCTATCTCCATGGAGCCTATGGGGGCACATCCGCCAAACCTCGACCTGTCATGCTGACTTAGTTATTACTGTCTTCAGCTTTCTGGCTGGAGCAGACGCATGCACGATGTCAGCACTGATCTTCCTCAGGGATGGGTGAGATGGTATCCTGCATGGCTTGGATGCGTGGGCTAAATTCGCTTTTTATTCTGCAAGATTCCAGTGTGCCCTTGCTGCAATTATCCTTCTGTAAATGGAGTTGATATGGATTAATTCACTGTACGTGGGTGTCCGTATCCCTGCCTATCAGACCATTACCCCTTATCACAACGACCGCTCCAATCCCGATGAGCTCAGTTTTTGCCAATGCATGCAACTGCATGTGGTTGCATGTCTCTAGGCATAGTATCTGCTGATGCAACCAGCCCAGACTCCTTACCAGCATGCGAGCTTTCAGCAGCTCCGATGTAGAGCTAGCCTCCTGGTAAGCCCGCTCCGCATCATCCTCAGATTTCACTAGAAAGGGCCTGTCCATGGTCGCCAGTAGACCTGCTACTGCGAGTTGGTCTAACGGTTGCAAGCCATGACCCTCGCGCACAAAACTATATCAGCCGTCCCTGTTCATTTTGGAGTCCTTCCATGCGAGACACCAAAGCCTGCGATGTTGAGGAGCAAAATGTCCGTACGGCAGGCAAACTGTACGAGCCGTTTCTGCTGACCCCGGACAGCCGGCCAACCAGCGCTGCATTACAGCATGTTGCCAGTAGCTCCAAGCATCTAACCAATCATCCATTGCCCATTCTTTGCCCGCGAATCTGTCGGTTTTGATGCCTTTGTAGCGGCAGGCTCAGCGGGCGCCACAATGACAGTTGCCCCACCAGTGCTGGTGACGACGTTGCAGGTGTGCTACAGCGTTGAACTTGCCATGTGAAACCCCAGCATGCATGCCGCGACCCTCGCGATTGCAACTCTCTCTGGTTCCTTTTCAGGAGCTCTGCATCAAGGCTGCTGCGTGCAACTTTGAGGCCAATCCTTCCTTTAGTAAGCTCAGTGACAAGCATGTCAAGAAGATTATTAGCATCCTACCCTTGGACCTACCTCTAGAGCTCATAGGCACAGTAAGTTATCGTGAAGCTCAGCATGCACATGGTATCGGTACCAATGCGGCATGAGATGCAGGCATGCACGTGAGCAACCTCACTGCGGGCTCACATGCAACATGCCGGCATGGCATAGTTTTTAGCGAATTGTGCGGCACAGGTGCAGACACAGCAGCACGAACTTGCATGCGCAAAGAATTTACAAGACCATTTTGGGATTGCATGCAACAATTGGCATGCACACTGAGGACGTTGCAGATAACAGGGCACATGGATTGGAAGGGCAGAGCACGTGTGGCAAGGAGTGCAAGCTGCGTAAAGACAATGTCGCAGGCAGCATGTGGCATGTGCTGTATGTCCACACATCATGACACCATGCACTGCCCGGATTGCCCTGTGAACAAGGCTCCAGGTGAAGTGTTTGTGTTTTACAGCCTAGCAGTGCGTGCTTTGCATGCAGTTGATCAATGATGAGGATTACTGGAAGCGGCGATGCCATGCACGGTGGAAGAATCTGGAGGTGCGGCAGGCACAGAGACTTGATGAAGGAGTCCTGCAAATGGATGTAACAGTTGAACGTGTGGCACATGCTGGGAGGTAGAGTGGAGCTTGTGGCCGCATGTTCGGACCCCACATGTTGTGTACAAGGGGCAGCACAGTGGTGCTTGAGGAAGATGCATAGGCGCTGGTAGGCCCAGGAGGCTCTTCTATGCCTCGAGATGGTCATGCTGGCGCCCTGTGAAGCGCACGAGGCATCCTGGCGCATGGCTCATGTGCCCATGCAGGTCAGCGCACATGGAAACTCATACAAACAGCTGTACTTCGAGCGCAACCTTCAAGATGCAGTGGAGCAGTGAGTGATGCAACATGCAAGGGAAACAGGCAGGAATTGGTGACAGCAGCCCTAGGTTTTAGCATGGGTCAGCAGCTTATACATGCCGGGCGTGTCTTTGCATGATCATACTTATAACTGGGAACAACCATAGTGTGCCAGTCAGCACTGAAACAGGTCAGGACCAAGACAGGACTGGCAAGCTGCTCCCGTCCATGTAGCAGCCCAGCTGTTGCCAAGCATGGCACCTTCCAGACCTGTCCATGCATGTCTGCTCTGCTTCAGATACGACCCAGCGCTCACTTCAGAGGCGGACTTGCGGCGCTGCATGACATATTCACGGCGATTCGTTCAAACTTTGAACGTGCGACAGCTGCCGTCCCACATGGACCTCTCCATCCTATTTGAATGCATGATCAAGTGAGACACGTGACACTACAGAGGGTGCATGGTCACCATGTTACAGAGCACGAAGGGTCCCAGGAGGCGACAGGGGCCAGCCCGGGCACTGGTTTGCAAAGACAATTGCCGCAGTACGGCCGTTGCGCCTAGGCCCGGCATAGGGCACATCGGCACCGGTATAACAGATCAGTCAGAAGTGGCCTGGAGTTGCCATGTGGGAAAGCAGGCTCAGGCGTGCCTCATGAAAAGCTTGCAAGGCACAAGGCACGTCAAGAGTGGGCAAACTCAGCGTGATTATGGCATGAAGAAATGTCCACAAATAGCGGACATGCAGGTTGAAACAGCCTGAGGAAGCGCAAAACAAGCTCCTCCAACAGAACCAGATCCAGGGACCGACCCTCCATGTTGGAGCATGGAGGGCCCTGAAGTTACGGGACTGCACCACACACCAGCAGCCAAACATATGCACCACATGCTTCAATCAAACAGCACGTGCCCATGTCCATGCGCCATGCAGTGTGCCCAGCGCGCTGACTGTGCATTACAATCTGCAAAACGTCGGCATGGAGTACGACCGGTCACTCTTCGGCATGAAGCTGGCAGACTGCAGAAATCTCGCCAAGGTATGGGCAGGGACTGTGGCAGGCAGAGTGCTGATAGGGATGGCATGTTGCTGTTGAGATGGTTTGCCGGTGGTGAACAATGGTAGCATTTTCGTTGCTGGGGATGCGGGTGGGATGCTGCTGTGGAGTTTGGCCGCCAGTGTTGCATCCTGCCTGGCCTGCTTTCTGAGATTGCGTACCATGGGTGCGGCGTTCATTTGCTTGGATGGAGTTGATTGTCGCGGTTGATAAGTAGTGGACAGAGAACTCGGTGGAACTTGGTGTGCGTAGCTCTGGCCTGCAAGATGCACAGCTATAATCTCGAACTTTCTCCATGGTACTGGTGCACGGTCAGCCCCGTCTGCCTCATGGTGCATGCGCATACGTATGGCTGCAAGCGTGCGCTTGCATACACATGGTCTGCATGCTTGGGTTCCATCCCTTTGATCGTTCGTCTACCGCCTGACCCTCAGGTGCTAGAGACCAATGAGACTCTCACGTACCTGGACCTGTCAAACAACATGCTGGATGACGACAAGGTGTGCAAATGCTAGCATACGTGTGCAATGCTAGCAATCCTGCTCAACATCTCCACTTGGTACCATGGAATGTATCAACTGAACCTGCATGTCATGCACATCCTGTGATCAGGCAAAAGCTCGCCTGTTCTTTCCCGGCACCACACTCCAGCATTTTAAAACAATCTCAGTTGCCAGTTCGCTCAGTATCATCTCATGCCTTGGCCGTGCACCTTCCCTCCTCGCCGATGTCGTCTGATTTCTTTCCCGACACTACCCTTGCATGCGTATTGATCCAATGTAGGTGCGGATGCTTGCATCTGGGCTGGTCGAAAACCTGTCCGTGACCCATCTCAACCTCGCACACAACAAGGTGGCGGACCGAGGCGTGAGGGCACTGGCAAAGCTGCTAGATCAAAGGTAAAAGAGGGCTGGGAGCCGCAAGAACGGCTCGAGGAGAGAGGAACGATATGCTTAGTTGGCCTGTAACTTTGTGTGGGTGCCAATGTAAGGGGGCATGCTGAGCAATGGTGTGTAAAGAAGCATCAGATATTATCTGTGCAAGTGTCATTTCTTTGAACGGCAGGCAGACTGTTTTGATGTAAACCATCAGCAGGTGACCAAACGGAACTCAGAAGCTCTGGATTGTTCATCTCTTCCACGTCAGCTTCTCAATGTGCAGTATCTGTCGCTTTCATGGTCACTCTGCAGATCCGTGATTGCGATCGTAGAGCTCCAGGACAACCTTATCCACACCGAGGGTGCCAAGTCGTTGGCACGGGCACTGAAGAGTAACCAGGCGCTGACGTCACTCAATCTCAGGTAATCCGCTGATCTCGTGGTCCTGCTCGTTCATTCCCCCGGGTACGGGTGTCAAAACTGTGTGTCACCGTTCACTCCTTCAACTCCTCGCTTATCGGCGCCAAACACTGGCGCCATGGAGCGAGTAATGCCTGCCTTTCAGAAGGCCTGCCGAAGCGTTGTGTGCTAGGCTAAAGCGATGCCGCCTTGGCTGCAGGTTGAATCGCATGGGTGACGAGGGCATCAAGGTGTTGTGCGAGAGCTTGCGCAGCAATCAGAGCATCGAGAAACTCAGCTTGGCCGCCAACTCAGGAGGCAAGGTGAGGCCGGCGCAGCCGATTGTAATTGCTTTTCGCCTTTCCGCTGCACTTGCAGACCGTGCTGTTGACTGCGTGGCTCACTAATATGCCCGCAACGGACTGGTCGCTTCCCCGCGTTGTTGATCGTGTTGCTCACTCACCAGGCCCGTGGTGGTTTGTCTGCCATCCATCAACCCAATCAGCTCACTCACCCACGCACATTTATCAGTGATGTTGTCTCGGCGTCCTGAGTATCACCCTCATCGCCTGCCGCGCAGGCCGGTGTGACAGCATTGGCATCCCTTGTCCGTCTCAATAACACGCTTACCGAGTTGGACGTGTCCTGCAACGGCGCGTTCGGTGCAGAAGGGTAAGATGCGCTTCTCACGTGCTTCTGCTGCATGCTCGTCAGTCTGCGGCACCCATGCATGTTCAGTCTGCGGTCCGTACTCATGATGATTGCGGACTATTCATGCATTTGTTTCGCGCTTCCGTCCAGCTCCTGCCTGAGTACACTGCACAACCTTCTTCTTGTGCCTCGCACTTCGCAGGTGCGAGCAGTTGCGGCGCGCTGTGGAGACGAACACATCATTGGTGCACGTCGATATACGGCAGTGTGGGGCGGAGCTGGATGATGAATACGCGGTCGCCGAAGCGCTGCGCATCAGGCTCGAGAAGCGAGAACGGGCGAAGATCGTTAGCAGAACATGATCAAGCTGCAATTATCGGCCATTGATCCGTTGCAGATCAGGAGATTGCCTTTTTAGGTTGACTTTGTGGTCGCACAAGAGGAGCGATAAGCCTGATGTGAGCGAACGACTGGATTCCACGCAGCGCCGCGAAGGACCGAGCACATCCACAGGCATTCTCGGACACCAGATCTGCCTTTTCAGGCTGTACTCAGCTTTCTCCGCACGCCTTTGTTTCTCCATGGTGCTTTGGCTTCTGTGTTCTTTTCTCTTTGCGCCTTGTCGCCTTCTGTTGCTCAGGGTTGGTTGAGACGTATCCAGCCTTGCTAGCGTTCGCGCTTGGTGCATGTGGGCCCCCCTTATGTAATCGATTTGAATATAACCATGGTGCCACCCATGCGGTTCTTGACTCAGCTGTGACACGTCTAATCGTTGAACAACAATGTGAAATGTTCTTTGAATATTCGCACGGAATTGCCATTCAACCTAGGGCGTCGGCAGGGCGTACCTCCTTTCAGTGATAGAGTTCGCATAGCGACCTTTGTTACCACCTGGGCAGTGCTTGATTCTGATGTTGCTCCTGATGTAAACAGCAAAATGCTGGGGGATAAAAACGCTCACTCGGTGACTTGACTTGCGCTTACACAGGTTTAGCAAGAGGAACGAAATCTTCAGGTGACGTCGGGTATTGATGCGATGACAGTCATGCGCCCATCTGTAACGGAAAGCCACAACGCATGGCTCTATCCTGACACGCCCGCCGGATGTCACCAATGGATTTCTGTTCATGTTGAGTCTCATTGGGTCCCATGGAAATGCATGAGGGACAATACTTCACACAAGTAAAGCAAGACGAATTGGAAGCAACGTAGCAAGCACAGGCGTAAGTGCAAGTAGCGTACCAGTATGGGTTTCTGGTCGACTGCCAGCTGTCCGGATAGCTGTCCCCAGGAACCACAGCTCGATCATACAGCAAGGGAGGTTAGCCTGCTTTTAGACGTTTTGTTGGATCCAAACCTTGGTTACCCTTCTGAAGCGGGAACCGCCTCGGAACCGACATGAGTTTACAGGAAGAGTCAGGAGATAATTGACTGATGATAAATGCCTTGGAACACGGTTCCACACGGTTCCACTGGAAGAATGCTGTGTCACAAAGGCACAGATCAGTAACAGAAAGTCATATGTCAACACAGGAACAGTACAAGTGTCAACAGATAACCTATGAGCGCCTAGCTGAGCGTCTCTTGGGCTGTGCCTTAGGCTGTGACTGGCTGGACAGAAACTTAGCCTCTAGGGCTTGAAACGCATCAGGAGACAGATCCTCCTTGAGCTAGGAGACAGGGATCCAGTCGTTGAAGGTAGCGTCGTAGCCGGAGAACTCCACCAGGTACTTGGCACGACAAGTGTTGGCGAACCTAGACTTGAGAAAGGCCGCCACGTGAAAGTGTTCTTCACCATCAATGAAGTCGGGTGCAGGAGGGTGAAGGACAGGACGTTCATGAAACCGAAGTGCCCCATCGTGCCAGGGACGTAACTAGATGTGAACTACTGGAAATATTTTCAAGTTGGCAGGAAGTTCGAGACGGTACGCGACTGGAGAGATAACGTTGGAGATTGTGTAAGGACCATATGCCTTAGGACCTAACTTGCGTACAGAAGACTCGGTTGCTCCCGGTATATTACTGAAGTGCTTGGAAGCCAGGAGAACCTTGTCACCAACAGAGCGGTGGTGTTTGTTGTATGAAGCGACTTGACGAGCCTGAGCCTTGACGAGAGCCGTCATAGCTGAAACTATATCTTGCTGGAGTTGCTGGAGGAATGTAAGACCGGAAGCGGAACGACGAGAAGGAATACCGGAGGTAGCAGACAGGAGTGACATTGGATCATCAGGAGTGTAACCGTAGTTGAAGGCGAATGGACTATGCCCAGTAGAAGCTTGAACACTGGAATTGTATGCGAACTCAGCAGCGGACAGGTGCTGGTCCCAATCATTGTGGAAGAGAGAAACGTAGGCCTGGAGCATGTCTTCTAAGGTACGGTTTGAACGTTCAGTTTGACCGTCAGTCTGTGGATGATTGGCGGTAGACATGTTGAGCTTTGTTTTGGTAAGCTTGAAGATGGAAGACCAGAAGTCCGAAATGAAGCGTGGGTCACGATCAGAAACAATACTGGAGGGTAGACCATGAAGTTTAACAATATTGTCGAAGAACAGTTTTGCCAATGTAGGAGCGTCGATGGCAGTTACTGTCGGGATAGCGTGGATCAAATTGGACAAGCGATCCACAACCACCACGATAGCATCATAACCGGAGGTGGTGACAGGAGGAGCTGTGATGAGATCCATGGAAATGTCTTTCCAAGGACGGTCCGGAATAGGTAAAGGTTGGA